>JANCMA020470988.1:0-10680 GCA_024336925.2 Zoanthus solanderi | reverse complement strand
CCTACTTTTCTGTTAATTATACTATATGTGTTAATGTAAATATAAATGCTGTAAAGGTACTGAAAAAATAAAATTGAGCTGAATTGAACTGAAGGTGAATGGAGTGAGATGGTACAGGCATGTGTTCAGGAGCGATGATGGACATGTTTTGAGAAAAGCATTGGAGTTTGAGGTGAAGGGCAAGAGGAAGCGAGGACGACCAATGAAGATGTGGAAGATGCAAGTGGAGAAGAAGAGCAAGAGTGTTAGTTTGGAGAAGGCAGATGCAATGAATCAAGTGAGATGGAGAGGGGGAGTTGGAGAGATTGCTGTTAGAGTGGGGTAAACCCAGGCACCCCCATCAAAATCAAAACTATCAAAATCCCATTAAAAATCCACAGAAGTTTTTTATTTTTTATTCTGACCTTTAAAACAGAATAAATTAAGAATAAGATACCTCTCCAGTGCCTTGCTCTATCCCAGTGGAAACATCAAGCACTCGATCAACTTCAACATAGTCGGGATTAAATGCTTCATCATCAATCTTAACAACAAAGATCAATCATAAATTATTATAAAATAATTTTGATAGTACATGCATTTTGATTGGTCTACAAGTGTGTTTTCATAGCGCTATGAAGCACGAAAATGGTGTGAGCAATGTGGTTTGACTGTCTCCAAGTTGTGAGAATTTACAGTATGTGCTTTGTATATCGTCTTTCTTTTTGTAAACAATAAAAATAATTTCATAAAAGAAATAAAACATGTTGTCCGTGTCTCCATAGCCTGTTGAAATCCTTGGAAAGTTTGTGAGAATTCTCGAGCAGGTGAAAACCTTCAACTGGGTCTCGGGCTTTCACTGCTTTCTCTCAAATGTTCGCCTCAGTTTTCACCAGGCTAATGTTTTATTTCTTAAATAAAGCACTTCAGGAAGAAATCACACAACATTGTTTATCTAACTATAAACAGGGTTTTCATTAATGCAAAATATTGCGTATTTTACACAAAAAAATATATTGGGATGCAAAAAATGAAATGCAATGCATCCCTGGGATGCACAAGGTTGACAGGACATTATGACCTGTAAAATAAACTTTTGATGACAGAAATTTTGTTTGGGACCCCTAATTCAAAAATGAAGGGGTCCCTGGGACTCGTCTTGAAAATTTCTATTGAAAACCCTGATAAATCACAAGAACATTCTTAAAAACATTTACTGATAGTATCTCACGGTTAGAAATAAAAAGAACATGATCAATATACTACACGTTGGCCAAATAAATTTCTTTTATTGGAACATTGATTTGACTGACCAGTTTTGACAGAAAGCAGAAAAAAAAAATACCCAGAGTTAAAAGTTAACTAACAGCCCAAATGAAATTTCACAAAAGTTAACAAAAAGAGTTGAATATGTTTTAATCATTTTTATCCTTGCAACAAAAAGAGTTGAATATGTTTTAATCATTTTTATCCTTGCAACTTAATAAAGACTGAAGAAATATGAACTTCTGTTAAAAATTGTTTTCATGTTTGATTTGCTTTCTCAGACTAGGTTCCATATTGGTCTATCCCTTTGTCCCTCCAAATGATCCCAAGAACCTTTCTGCTTCCAATTAGATACCAGATCCCACTCATTCAGAATTGCAGAATCAAGGATTTTTTTTACTTTCCTCTTTGTTCCAATTAACTGACCCTTATAATTTTGAGAAAATCCAATCTGATAAAAACTTAAATGCTCTGGCCTTTGAATAGAAAACTGATCAAACCAACTTGCTGAATCTGGTTGCTATATCTACAACAACATCTAGTAAGATGACTAGATGTGGTAGAATGTCTTCTCACCTCCGCAAGAAAAGATAAAGCTGTGAGTTGCTTAGCTTTGTATCTCTTGATTTTCATTTGGATCCTCTTGTCACCTCGGGCAAGTTTTTCAGCAGTTGCCCACTCACAATGAAGATATGAACTGAAAGTAATTAGTGAATCCGAGTCAGTGGAAAGTTACTTAGTATTACAAGTTACTAAAACTATCAATAAAAACTAAAATAATTTGAATAGTATGTGCAGTTTGATTGGTAAACAAGTACATTTCCATAGAAACTATAGAAGCTATGAAGCAAGAAAATGATGTCAGCAATATGGTTGGCTGTCTCCAAACTGCGAGAATTTACAGTTTCATGAAAGAATTCAAAGTATTCATACAAGCTTCTTATATCATCTTTCTCTTTGTTAAAACAGAAATAATAATTTTTATAAAAGAAATAAAACATATTCTCCAGCAAAGTTTCTGAGAATTCTTGACTTCTTCTTGGGTTTTCACTGATCTACTCATAAAATTTCCCAAACATTTGCCTTGGTTTTCACCAGGCTATGCAGGCACAGAGAACATGTTTTATTTCTTTAGTTGATACTTAAATTAAAAGTTCCAAGAAATTATTGTAGTTTATAGGACGACAAAAAAAATGACCTGAAAAAATATTGTATTTGTTTCTTAATGTAAAATAGTATCTCTAAACATACAACAAAGTATTAGACTAATGGTCTCAATAGCTAATAAAACTATGTTATCTCAAAGAAATAAAAATATTTAAGCAAAATAAATACTTTATCATTCTACATACTTAACACACTTCATACTAAGTCTTTTTCACAATAAATTACAGTGATAATCTCTCTTATCTACAATGGTTGAGGCACTTACTAATTTTTGAACTTGACTAAAAACTCCTCCATTACTTGGCTGTCATTCTGAATAAAAAATTTACAGTTCAATAATTTAGCTAATATTATTAGGACAAATAGTTGTGTTACGCAGAGTTTTTTGGTAATCACAACATGTATGTGTAAATTTTACATTACATATAGATATAAAAGTATTTAAACATCCTTTTGCAATCAATTATCACTGACTCAAAACCAAATGGTGAGAATTTTTGTTTAAAAGTTTTTTTATTCATAATACTAAAATTTGCCAGTTTGTAAACTGCTTTCAGATTGATTACCAAACAAAAGTCTAAAAATCTGATTTCCAAAAATATAATTCAGCTGGAGGTCACATTATAAAACCAAAGCGAAATATTTTTCTTTTCATCAGCAATCATTTTGTTATAATTGACCCTGATCTTTGACCAACACTCAAAATGATTAATGAGAAGTTGGTCTAGACATACAACTGACATTTCAGCAGTCACCAGTGCTGATAATTTTTTAAATTCAGTTACTAAATGCTGTCCTTGGACTAATTTATAAATATATAGTTTTTAAATTACACAGTTCTGACAAAGCTTTAGCTATCAAAAATTAGAAGGAACATACCTTGTTATCTCTTTGTCTTGATGACAGAATTTTTTCAACGATCATGGTTTCTTCAAGCTCTTCATGGACTGGTTGTTCTGGCATGAAAACCTGAGAGTTTACAGCTCCTCCACGTGCTAAGTGAGTGGTTTGATCTTTCTCACATTCTTCATCAGAAAGGTTATAATCAAAGTCATCCTTGTAGGTTTTCTTTCGACATTCCCTTAGTGATCGCCGCTGGCAAGAAATAAACACCAGTTTAAAAACTCTTCATTCTTTAATCAAATTATTAAAAACAAAAAAAAAACATACAGGTATGTAACTTAAAGCTTTCTATCACTTTTCACAGTAGAAAAAAAGGATTCTGCTTTTCACACTCGTTCCAGAATTAGGCCAAAAACAGTTAATAACAAAAATCAACAGTCTTAGCCAAACAAACACAAAAGTCTTCAAAACTCAAAATAATTTTTGATTAAAATCACTAAGGAAATTATGTTCTCTTCTCTTTTTAAAAATGATAACAATCTGTTAGTAGACCCAGAAAAAAATTAGAGAGTTGTGGAACACAATGTTGATTTCACATTTTATCTTTGATAAGCCAGACTTACAGTGATGTTGGAGACTGTATCTTCTGGTATCATGTCTACTGGAGAAGATGGCGGTGTTGGCTCTGCATCAGAAGATTCTCGTCTATTCCTCACAGGGTTTGGTTTAGCAAGCACTGTAGCTGGTGGTCTGTAAGACCCATCACAAAATTCAACACACAAAGATTTTCCAATTAGCACTACTATTTAATAATTACACAAACACTTCAGAATAAACAAAATAAACTGATAATCCAACAAAACTATTTCACAAATATTCATTATTTTATTGCTACATACCTTGATGAAGAAGTGTTCCATACTGTAGAAGGTGGTTTTTGAACAATTGAAGGTGGCAATTTAATTGGTTCTGTTGACTTTGTTGGCTTTTCAACAGTTCTAGCCGGCTTAGTTGATTGAATCATTGACACTGGTGGAAAGTTCATAGGGGAATGACCTTCATTATTTCGGAGAGCAGCCTTTGCAAGTGCTTCAACTGCAATACGATTTGCTTTATCTTGTGGCTGCTGTTGACGCATCATGCGAGCTTGCTCCCCTTGCTGCAAAGGAAAACCATGTTGCATCCGTTGTTGATCTTGGACAACATAAATTCGATAAAGTTGGCTGAATTGATGTTGCATTTGTTGCAACTGAGGGTGATGTGGATCAACATTTGATTCCCGCAATCTCTGAATTTCTTGCTGAAGCCTTTGCATTTGAAGCAAAATAGCTGAAGTCTTCATATGCAATAAATCTTGAGGAGAGGATGCCATCTCCTGAAAGGGAAATCGCATTCCTGATGGCATTGCAGATATAGGGCGTTGATTACTTCCTTGGTATATATTATCATTACCAAGCCTCTGGGCTGAAATAAATGGATCCACTGATGTGTTTGAAAACTGCTGAGTGCTAAATGGCACCTGTTGATCCACAGATATTTTATTTGGCGAATTTCTCTGCATTCCTACATTTTCAGATCCTCCAAAGAATGAACTATAATTTTGTATATTACTACTTGGACTGGGAAACGTGGGTTTAGGCTGTTGTGCTTCTATTCCTGTTCCAGGTGTAGAGCTCTGAGGAACAGGTAAATGATGTAACCTGCCATGTGTTAAATCCTGCTGGTTTACTTTAATGTCTTGGCCCATAGAATAATGATGCCTCAAGGCCTGTTGAGGGCTTGTTTGCTGTTGTTGAGAAGGTGAAATTTGCTGGGCCTGTTTAACACTTGTCTCTTTAGGGGAAGTATTTGAAAACGAATGATTTCCTGTTTGATTTGAAGATTGCAGCTTCGGCGAATGAGAAGATAAAAATCGTTCAGACTGCGGAGAATTCATCGCGAGCGATCCTTGATCTTGGTTCTGTGTAAAATGTTGAAGCCGTGGATTAGGAGACGAAGCACGTGGAATCCCGAAGCCAAACGGCGGTCTAAAAGGAGCTCCTTGTTGATATGTCTGTTGAGGTGTTCTCTGCACATTAAAAGATTGAGGATTTGAGGTTGAGTTTGCGTCTTGTGACCACTGCGGCATTGAAATTTGAGTACGGGATTGAGAAAACTGCTCTGCTGAACGCGGCTGTAACTGTGTTAATTGTGTTTGAGAATTTTGTTGCATATTGGAGAAAGACTGATGTGAAGTAGAAGAGAGAACAGGATCATTGCCGAAGTGCTGCAATTTTTGAAGCGGGGCATGTTGTAAGAATTGCGAAGGACCAGTTGGCATTCCCCGCTCGTCGAAATGCTGTAACTTTTGCAAATTTTGTTGGTTATGGTTTTGTTGCGAATTTTGAGGAAAGCCAGGAAATGACTGTGGAGCTTGAAGCCGTTCTTGCACCTGAGAACTTGGGCTATTGAAGCCAGCAAACGGCACGCCGAGGGCCAGATCTTCAAGACCGTTATTGCCTCCCTCGAACATACCAAAGGGGTCCGCCATACTTGCGTTGTTTTCCACTTTCGCTTGCAGACCGTATCGACTTTCGGGTCTACGGTCTTCAGTCGAAGGTTGTTACCTTAAAAAAATAGTCCACATTTTTCCTTTCTTGCCTTTACTCTTCCATTGGAGAAGCCATAAAATCACCAAAAAATCCTTTAAATGTCCGCCTCTATTGAGAGAAGCACTCGCTCAGCACTAGGAAGTCACGAAAGAATATAAGTTAAGTGCTGTAGTACATAATCCAAGCGAACTGCAAAAAGAAAGTTAATTAACGGTAATATGATATGTAAACAGGCAGAATAAAACGACATACGTAAGACCAACTACCATCTACACACTCAAAACTTAACCCATTGCGAAAATGAATAAAATTTTGCGCAACGCATGAAAATTCACCACCGCTCACGGACTCACGGTCATTTCACCTTCTTCCTATGCTGCGGAATTTATGTCACTGTTCGGACAGTAATTTGAAATCTTCAAGTCAAAAACAAATTATCGCATAAACTAGTTCGTTGGCCTTTGCAAAAAAAAATATTCCATTTTGCAGAACACTAACACGTAAAAAATATTTTTATATGACGAATGGCTCGTACAAAACAGTGGCACACTAGAATTGTTAATTTGGGTTTGAAAAAAAAATTCGTTAGCAAGTAACATGTTCATAAGGTCTTTTCTAGTTTACGACAATATTCAATTACTGACCACTAGCACCAGTAGAGAAAGCCGAAAGTAAAATTGAGTAAGCAGCGAGAACAGTGAAAAACAAAGCGCCCTCACGCGGGGCTTGACCAGGTGAACAAAATTCTACCATGGTCCATAACACAATTGTAAAACTTTGTCAATTTTTGTGAGCGTGCAAATTCGGTGAATATTCGCCGAAATCACACAAAACAATTGACATAAACAGTACAGGATTCCTCCTTGCTGGGGAATTTTCAATTAACACAACACTTCTGAGGAAATGAAGCAACTATTTACTCAACTGACGACGTCAAGGAGAACAAAAGCGAAGACGCGATTCAAAACGAAAAGCGACATTATTTTGGCCATGTCTTGTACGTACGCTACAAGTGAAGTAATTGATGTCATAACAGGTCAACATCACAATTAAATCATAGACAAACACAAAAATACGAAACTAACCTATACAAAATCGACTTTAGACACCTTGCAGCAATCAAAAAAGCGGCAAAAAAATTTCCAAGTACCTGAATAAGCACAACCTTTACCGTGGTCGATCTCGAGCACGAATATCATGCTTTCACTGGAAACGACCACGTTACGAGCCTTCCAACCAGCCAATCAGCGTACAGCCAAATTAAAGTATCCCGGATGATAGAGACAACCGCTTCACTTGCAAAAAAAAAATTCTTTTTTTTGTTCGTTGGGCAAGTGTGAACATAAAGTTTTATAAAAATAAGTTATATGTGTGTATATTTTCCAAATTTTTTTGTGTTTTCCTTTTTTTTTAAGAAGCTTCAGACAATTTTCATTATCATTTTAAATAGCTAAACGAGCTTGTTCGTTTTTCGAAAATTATCAAGCAACTAAAACGAACTACTAACTAGCAAAGTTTAAGTTTTATTGCTGCCAAACATCTAATTTTACTTGTCCAGTGTGAAACAAAGTAACAAAGTAACCTGGCGAAATTAAGCCTCTATTGCTTTGTTTTTAAAAAGTTATAGATATATACAACATTCCCGTGATTCCTCGCGGGTAATTGGTTTAATCTCGTTTGTTTCTGACCCATTTTAACTTGAAACCATCAGTTATTTTTGTTATTTGATGTTTTTCAACCCAAACTTCTCATGTTTAAAAATGTTTAAAGTTTTCAGAAACTGAAACAAAATATATTCCGATTTGCGTGACACGCCGTTATGCTGTTATTGTAGTTTGAATAATTGCGTGATACTGAAGAAGCAGCTCCGAATAATAGCCAATAAGGCAAATCACAATTGATAGCTTTGCACAAAATCGCCTGGTCTTTAGCAAAAGACGCTCAAAAGTTTTGAATCTAATTAATGTCAACAAAAGCTATTATCTTCGGATGACTTCTGTGTCTAGCTATACTAAGCCTATAGTCTGATATTATGGAGGCACGCACAAAAATCAAACACAAAGTCACATTAATCTTGAGATCATTTGAGATTGCATATAGATATGTTATAAGGAATATAGAAAATCAGGGGGTCAGTTTTTTCTTTTTTCTTTTTTTTTGCCTATCATTGAGAGCATTAGTTGTTAACTTACGGCGGGAGGTATGACCAAGGTGTCTAAGCGTAAGTTTTACAAATCATTTTCATTGAGACTGAGTTTGTGGTCTATACAACGGCGCTATAATTGATTATGTACAGCGCTCTATGCTATGAAGCCACAACTGGAAGACCAAGTCATTTTAACAGGGTGATGAAGAGGTGGTCTCAATCACGAATCACGGGCTAATTTTTTTTATTTTCACGCATCACAACAAATAAATTGGGCTTATCAGTTATCATGCTAGCAATAAAATTCATGCATCACAGATTATTTTTCCTTTTTTTCACAAATTACACAACAGTTTTTGAGCCAATCACGCGTAACACCAAACCTTTTCACCATCTTGTTTTAAGGAGGTCCATCAATGCCACTCTGAGGTACACAAAAGATGATTGAGACAGAGTTTGTAAACGCGGTGTAAATAAAGACGTTACGGAATGATCGTCGCAGTTATGTACGCGACTTAGGCAATTGCAAAAGGGAAGGCGATTCGGGATTCGAATCCGTGACTTCTGCGACACCGGTGCAGCGCAAATGCAAAGCAGAAGTCTGAAAAACCAGATTTTTTTCAAGCTTTAACGGGATACGAACGACCTTTTCGATACGGTGCAGAGCTCTAACCAACCGAGCTATGAATTAAGGCTTAACTGGGAAAGCAGGTCATTTAAAGTGGATCCATCAATGTCACTCTATGGTCGGAGCAACAATTATTGAGACAGAGTTTGTTAACGCAGTGTAAACAATGATGTTATCAATGATCGTCGCGGTGATGATTATTGATACAGAATTTTGTAAACGCAGTGTAAACAATGATTTTATGAATGATCGTCGCGGTGATGAAAATTGAGACTGAGTTTGTACCGCGGTGTAAAGATTGTACTTATGAATGATCGTTGCGGTTATGATTATTGAGACTGAGTTTGTACCGCGGTGTAAACAATGGCGTTGGAATGATCGTCGCGCTTATGCACGCAATTTAGTCAACTGCAAAAGTGAAATCTGAAAAAAAAACTTCCAAGCTTCAATAGGGTTCGAACCCATGACCCCTGCGGTTCAGCGGTTCAGCACTGTAATAAACTGAGCTATGAAGCCACAACTGGGAGAGCAGGTCACATTTTAGTGGGTTCATCATTGCAACCCTTAGGGACACAACGATTACTAAGGATGTATTTCTTTGGCAAAATCCAAAAATGGATTATTGCTTGAGATCACACGGATTTTTTTTTTACCAAAGAAACAAAGAAGCCGAAAAGAGATTAATCGCGGATTCTTTTCTGCGAAAGAAACGAAAAATCCAGAAACGGATTTTTCCCGGGGCTACGATTTTAGCGCGAAGACCGCTTGCCACATGTATTTTTTTCGAATCCATTCCCAAAGAAATGCAAAAGCGACGAATCCTAGGAATCCGGATTCAGATTAACCCATTGAATCCTCGTCGCGAGCGGATTCATTGGATTCATAATCCTTTTTTGGATTTTACCAAAGAAACGAAAAATTCCTTTTTGGATTCAGAATCCGGATTAGGATTTTTCCCAAAGAAATGCACCCTAAGAAAAAGTTTGAAAACGCAGCCTCGAAAAATACGTATTTATTAGCAGTGTAAACAAAGACGTTACTAGTAAATGATTTGTCGTGGTTATATGTAAGCAGTTTGAGCAATTGCAACAGAGAAGGCGATTCAAGATTCGAACCAGTGACCTCTTTGAGTACCAGTTCAGCACTAGCTTTCCAGCACATGAATGTTATAGAAAAAAAGGCGTAACTTGGCGTATAGTAGCAACTGAACAAGAGATAACGTGCTATATAAAATTAACATCTTATAACCTACCATTAACTTTTTTGCGCCCTCATTGGCTATAATGCATCACGTGATACAAAATCGCAGGACGGGTATCAGGCGATAATACCCCTTCCGATTTGATATCCGTCTTCCGATTTTGTCCGCCATTCGGACAAACTTGTAAACTTTTGGAAAATTTAACATTTCAATGGAAAATCAAGAAAACGGTTTTGCTAAAACTAGCAGCGAAGCTATAAGAAGCCTTGTTTCCAGAAATACAAAAAAAAAAAAGACACAAAATATGCCGTCAATATCTTTGAAGATTTGGCTGAGCTAGCGGATGGCTATAAAATAAATAAGCCCCTTCCGGGCTTGCTAATATATCGGAGGATATAATGTCCTTGGCAGAAAGATTGGCCTCAAAATTTCAGTTGCCGTCGAAGCCAACTTTATTTTTCGGACAATCTATCAGCTGCGGACACTATATCCTCCGATATATCAGCCGAAGGAAGGGGTTTATTTACTAATTAAAGGTAGGACCCTAGGCGAGCTCTGATTGGTCAAAAACCTTTGTTTTATCAGAACAAAAAATTACTGAAAATAAAAAAAAATACGGCCAGTTAAAAAATTTATGATTAAAATTTTTTTACACCCTCTAAAAATACATTCATTTTCAACCTTTTCTCTCCTGCTCTTTTGCTTTCACTTCATTTGTCAGTTTTGCCAAGTGAGCACTTTTACGACAGACTGTTTCTAAAAACTAAATACATTATAAAGCAAGTTTCAGTTTCAGTTTATTATTTTTTTGCAACACAAATATATACATTTACAAAACAATTTATTAGAAATTACTCTT
>JANCMA020470884.1:0-10683 GCA_024336925.2 Zoanthus solanderi | reverse complement strand
TTTTAACGGCGGCTACAGCAGCGACAAGACACTTCAACGACGCCATCGCCTCATAAACTGAAAACACAATCCCTGGGAACTAGACCACGTGGGATGTTTCCATGCAAATGCCTAATTTGGATTAAAGAAAGCCAATTGATTGTTCAAATCCGCAAAAATTCCAGGAGTGAAAGGGTTAAAATCCAAAATATGTCTTGCCCTCAACTGAATTCCAAACATGATGGTCTCGGTTTGTTATTTAAGACTATATTATGATGTCTATTCTGTTTCCTGTAATTTGTTGCTATGGATGTCAAGGATGGAAATGAATTGAAACTTAAAAAATTTGAGCTAAACTTTCAAAGTTTTGATACTATCTCAACAAAAAATACCAAAATACTCATTGCAGTATGCACTTTTTTAAAAACATTTCGTTAATATTCACTGCACAATTTCTCAGGAACATTTTGTTAAACATTTTGTGCATAAGTTAAACCACTAAGTATTGATTTTATCGAAAAATTGGCCCAAAACAGCAAAATTGTGGTGACATAGCTCCTTTAACCTGTGAGTAAAACTTGAAATTAATTTCACTTCATGTTTGGCAAACTACAGGGGCTGACACATTAAATGAGTCTGTCAAAGTTGTTTTTAAAAAATAAATTAATGACAGAACATACTCACTTTGTATAAAGTGACAGTAATATCAACATCTTCGGGTTCTGGCCATACAATGACCCCCCTGAATGGATTAGCAATACCAGGTTGCCAAGATTGTGGCTGTTATTGATCAGAAAAAGATCAACACAATCAGTAATTAATTATATTACATTAAACTCTATTATAAATGCTAAATATGTTCTCTTTGCTCACCCTCCAATATAAACACTAGCAGTGAAAACAAGTCATGGTATCATTTAAAATACAGTGTATTCACCTGAGATTATAGTGGCCATATGGTGCACTGTCAACTAAGGAATTTGATGGTTTCCATTTTGTTAAAAACAACATGGTCACTATATATAATTATTATAGGACTTCTGTTGTGTCTTATGGAATTATGTGCATATGGTCTAATGTCTATGTAATTTAACAAAGCAATTAATATACTGTATTTCTTTGCTAAGAGGATCATAAATACCTATTTAACAAATGGATGGTGGAGGTCACCATTTTATACAAGGCAATATTGAATAATTACTGTATTTTCCAGTGTATAAGTCGAGACTTTGATACCCAAAAATTGGCCCCAAAAATTGATCTTGACTTATACACTGGTAACATTTTAAAGTTTCAAAATGTGCTCGGATTTTCTTAAAATAAGATGGAAAATAATAACCGAGTGTTGTTAGTAATATTAATGGTTTAATTTCAGTGTAAACAAGTTAAATGAAGATTTATTCAGGCCATTGAAAGTGACATTCAAAGCCAGGAGTGAGCAATTCAACATTGTGCTTACTTATCACAATCTTTACCACCATTCACTGTCAATGAGTGTGGCTTAGCAGTTACATTATCCCATATTATAGTGTTTTTGCATTGATTCAAAGTTTGGATTAAATCCTGCCACTCGTTTGTTTTACAACCATGATCTTGCTGGCTTTTGTTCTTTTTAAGGTCTCCAACAAGAGCAATTTTAGTGGTCAACTTATACACCAGAATTTAAAAAAGTAGAATTTTTTACCCTAAAAAAATAGGGGTCAACTTATACACCAGAATTTAAAAAAGTAGGATTTTTTACCCTAAAAAATAGGGGTCAACATATACACTGAATCGACCTAAACACCAGAAAATATCATGGTAATTATTAGTAATTTTAAATAACTATTATTGGCATAGAGCAATTATGGCTGCCCACATTTATGTGAGGGTACATAAATGATTGGAAAGAAAAAATCAATTAAACAGAGAAATGGCAAGTCCTATAATATATTGCTATTATTAATATTGCATAGCCAAGATAAAATGGACAGGAATAAAGATCAGTCTAGAAAACAGTCAGTTTTAATTTTTCACCTTGGCAACCTTCCTCCTTCGTCTCCTTGTCCAGATAACACTTAACTTATCAGGTTGCCTAAAAACAAAGTCGTAGACTAATTCTCTAACAAAAACAACTTACTTTTAAAATAAATAATAATTCTTCAAACCATAATTAATACTTCCGTAGGTTATTAATTCTTTAACTAGATAAGCAAAATTTTAACATTATGAAGCCAAATTTACATTTGGGATTCCTTCCTATTATTATTAAAAAGCCCACAATATCAATGTTTTTGCATGTATGCCAAAAAAAGTTTGCTTTTGTAAAATACATGTTTCAGAAATAATATGATTTAAATAATTTTACTTTGAATATCTTGAAACAAGCTGTCAAGAGTTTACGTTTTTTATCTTTAAACTGTAAACCTTTTTTTAATTCTTTTTTTTATGAAATTTTAACAAGATTAGGGAGCCAGTAAAAAGAACTCTACATTACTGTATACTTTTTTACTGCATATTTCCTATGACTTCAGGTTTGGGAGTGTTGTATCTCTTTGAGTATTTAAGTAATTAGCAATATATTTCTTTCCAGGATAAATTTGCTGATGTTCAGAATTATCAACTGAACCAGTAATTTATGTTTGGGTTGTATGGCAATTTCAAAGGTTTAAAATTATGAAACATTTTTTAATTTCTTAAGTAACATGTGACTTTTATTGTTTCAACATGGGTGAAAAAAAATTATTGCCCAAAAGTTCAAATTTGCATTTTTATATATTATTTTTATGATCAAATTCTGCAATATTTATGACATCCTTGCTACATTTTATCTAACTTTTAATGGTACAATGTTATTAGAAAGCCTTGTTTTCAATGATTTAAACCTTAAAACAATATTGAAATATTATCTTTTCAAAGCTCTGTCAATTTCAACTCAACAACAAGCAAAATATGTAAATACAAATAATGAATACCTCCACATAAAATAATGTTGAATATAAATTATAACTTTGTTTACACAAATACTTCATTCATTGAAAAGTAAACAAAACTTTTGTGAAGAGCACTTGTAGAAGAAACGAACCGCAACATGTGTACACAACCTGGAAAGCGGAAAAGATGTCAAGTCGCCCTTTATTATGGATTTAATGCCAATCACAACTATAATGCATTTATAAATAGAATGAAAGCCTATATCAGATTATATGTACAGGCACGCGCCGAAAGATGTTCAAATATGAAAAAAGAAATCAGCGTACATGATCAGAAAATAGGATAAATTTGCCAATTAATGAATTATTTGACATTTTGTTTACGTCGAAACGAAGTTCTACCACAAATTACCGACAAAAAGAAAAATTATGAAAAACAAAACGAATAAAACAGATTCCGTTTCTATAAATTTGGCAATCTTAGAAAGTGAAACTCCTTAAAAAACGTTCCAATTTTCTCGGAAACGAAAAGTATCTTAAGGAAAAAACAAACTTACCAGAAGGTAACTCCAATGTTTTTCAACATTCAGACATATGTAATGTTTGAAAAGTAAAATTTAATCAAAAATTAGATCTCACGCACAAAACTAAAGACGACACCTAAAAATGATGAGAAAGATTTTCAGATTCTGATTTATTCTGGGCCAGAATCTTTAAAGCTCACAGACATTTATAAGGGGTAATTACTAAACTATTCCTGTGAATACAACTACTTGTTCCACCACAAACTATCATCAATTAATTAGAATATAACCCCCCAACAAAAGTTCTTCTATAGTCTGGTATTCTCCTTTTAGAAATTAAATTTTAAGTACAAATAACTAAATAACCACATAAATTCCCTTAATATAGGAATAGAATCGCAAACAAAAAGTATAAATCTTAAAGGAAGAAAGCTTATGATTTACCATTTTGCCTTTCTTGAACATTCCACTGTCAGCGATTGATATGAAGCTGTAAACTGAAACTTAGAGGCATTCTTACCGACACGCTGAAGGCGCTTCCAAACAGATGTCATATTCCTTTACCGGCAAGAATATACGGCATTTTGATGTTGTTTTATCGAGGGAAGTGATTCATACACACCCGACATCCTTGCGCCATGTTCTTAATTCAAAACATAAATTGGTAACCGCGCACTAATATTTAATATTCGGTTTAGGATCGTATTACTTCGCAAGATCCTCGTAAAATTTGACAGATGCAAAAAGAGCCTGTCGATAACTGTTCGGTAGAACTATTTTACCCAAAAGCACTTGCGCAACTATTTCTGATTCACGAGAAGACGGCCATATTCCCTTCATTATCATTTCTTTTGCGGCATTTTCTCGTTGGTTTTCAGAGATTTGAAAGGTACAGAATATTGCTTCTTTTTTGATCATGTCAGATAATGACTTGACTATTTTGAAGTTGAATTTGATAAATTTGAATTGAGATTTTGCCAAAGTTTGAGACAAGCCTTTGTTGGTATCAGGGGGTGGGTTTTGCAGGGGTACCTGTCTCTTGACTTGTGTTCCAAGAATTACATGCTTTGTTTTCAAACCTTTTGTACGTTGTATGGAATCCTTGCAGTCTTCAAATTTATGTTTTTTTTTAATATTATTGCTTTGACTTTGTTTGAGTTAGAATATCGATCTTGTAAGAACCTAATGATACCTGCATGTAAGTCGTATGCAATTGCGATAAAAAATCAGTTGTAAGACTGAGCAAACTCAAGAGTGTAGAAACATGATTCCTTGATGTCTCAAATTCATGCTTCTTACTTTACCAGGTCCCGGAGGATGGCAGCGACCGGACCTTACAATTATTCATATATTTTCAAGTATATTATAATAGGTGAGGTTGTCTGAAATCGTGCACTACATTTAGGGTTTTTAAAGACGTTTCCAGCTAGCAATTTAACACATTGAGTTCTCAGCAAGGAGATGGAATCTATTTTAGTGTTACTGTTGTTAAATTCTATCAGAAAATTAAGTCGTAGTAATATGTCAATGTTTATTAGATTTGTGATCATATTTTTTATTTTTTTTCTTCAGCAAATATAGAAAGAGGCATTTATATCGTGAGTTAAAATGTTTTGATTGATACAGCTTCGTAAATATTTTCTCGTTGAAGCATTGTGAATAAAGCACACCAAAGCATAATATAGGCTGAATCATTGCTGTCAAAAATTATACTTGTGGTTTATATTCACCAAATGAAAACTATTGTCAATACTCTTGACTTTGACATTGGCTTTGTGTGCTAAAACAACAAAATTTTTGACTGACATGACATGGTTACATAATTCACCCATACTGTAGCTGAAGGATTTCAAAATGTAAATACTGTTAGTAGCTCTTGCTAAGGGCCAACGAGGAAGACATAAACACGGGAAAAATAGAAAATCTGTGCAAAGTCTAAGAACCTGCACTCTCATCTTATTTATTGAAAAACCTTGTACTTTTCCATTTCATCGCCAAAAAGTCTTGTTTGATTGTTTGTATTCTTTAAGTCATTGTACATAAAATTTTTCAAAAATTAAGAACTATTTTCCTATTATATTTTGTTTTGCATATATTAAAATATTTCTCTTTAACGAGAGTTCTGTAGATTGTGACTTGTGTTATGAAGACTGTGAAGACTGTGAAAACTCTCAGTTTGCACACGGCACGCTTGTGACCTTTGCCCCAGCTCAAAGTATTTTGATTTTAATTGGCTGGAAGTTGACAGCTCACTTTCAGTAAAATTGAATAAATTTGCACAATGAAAATTTTACAAATTCCGAAATGTTTTGTTTGGTTCTTTCTTCAATGGAACTTTTGCTTATATACTAGTCAAACTATAGAAATTGTTTCTTACACAAATTTGGGTTGTAAAGAAACGAAATACTAAGAAAAAATAAGAAATAAAACAACACAAAAATGAACCGGATGTGTTGTTTTTGTTTGACGGCAAACTTTTGAAGCATTAAGTTCATATAGATATTGCAACATTTTATAGACTGAGTTGATCTAACCATGCAAATTGAATTCAAAAATACAGGTATTAGCAGGAAGAGAGATATCCCAACTGCAAGTAATTTATATGGAATAAAACTTTAGGGCAACTCAAATTTGACGTCGTGAGAGAGGCGACGGTGAAGACCAAATTAAGCAAAATTTGACAGCTCTCTGATAACAACTAGAGTACTCTGTTGAAGTGTGCACAGTTGAAATATCACAAAAGGAATGCAAACAAGCGTATAAACTTTTGATTTTATTCACCTTTCGCTCTCCCAACTCTGTTCCACAAGGTTCACCGCTCTCGAAGTCACATGGAAGCCAAGCAAGCCATGACATCACAAGCAAAATTTCTGCAATGTGATTGGCTTTTTTTTTTTCTATTGTTGCATTACATTACTTTTCTCTGGATCACTTGAGATTTTTTTCACCTGTAGTTTGATATTTATGCACGTGGCTCTATAATGCTGCTGCCTCACAATTCTCACCTTTTGTATTGGATCGCTCGTTGGCAATCAGCTTTACTCTAACAATTGAAGGAGATTTATGTATAAACTTACCTCAATATGTTATGTTTATTTGTTTGCAAGTGTTAACTGTCACAAAATCAAATGCAGTTTATATGTTTCATTGAGCATGAAGTTTTGATACACTATTTTTCCCAGTTAAAGCATTGTTAAGAATCTAAAACAACTGATTTCCATATATTAAATACTCACTAGTTAAAAATAAGTAAAAACTTTTGATTTACTAAAACTTGATGTTATCGAACAACATAATATGGATGAACTAAGTCTAATTGATAGTTTTTAAGATGAAGATGCTTAATACACCATTCTGGTACAAAACATACAATACACATTGAAAAAGAAACATGGCGCTATGCTTATTTGTGAAAATCTATTGAACAGTCAAAATTGAAATTTTTTTTTTAAAAGAAGATTTGATAAGTAATGTATTCTACAGGTGATATGGGAGTTGGGAAATCCTGCCTCCTCCATCAGTTTACAGAAAAGAAATGTAAGTATTCATTCATTATCATCATCTTCATTTTCCTCTCCCTGGGTTGGACATGATATGCGTTGCTTCCACTGTTTTCTATCCTCTGCCAAATCGTCTGTGATGTTTAACTTCCTCATATCTTCTTTCACTACCTTACTCCAGGTGTTGTTTGGTCTACCTACTGGCCTTCTACCTTCCACTTCCAGCTCCATCACTCTCCTAAATATGCTATTCTCATCCTTACATTTTACATGACCAAACCATCTCAATCTTGTTTTCCTTAATCTATGTTCAAGGTTCACTACCCCATGTTCTTCTGACCTCTTCACAAATCCTGTTCTGCAATCTTACTCTTGACATTATCTCAACATTCTGTGATCACAACATTCATTGAAAGTGGCTAATTATAATAATTATTCAGAAAATGCAAAAATTTTCAAAATAATTAATGTATTTCACAAACTATAATTAATAAGTCCTAAACTTTCTAAAAGAAAAGGAAGTGCTTGCAGGAAGAAAGTAAGCAGTCTTAATAGTGAAAGATAATGAGAATGTAAACAGAAAATTGATTACTTTGTAAAACACTGTGTAGTAAAAGTTTCTACTTTTGAAAGACCCTGATATCTGTTAGTGGTACATCAATAACTTTTCACAACACAGAAACAAGATGAAAGACATACAAAATAACTTGTACAGGAAAATTTTGCAAAGGGGTCATATAAAACTCGATTATTGTTGTTTTAACTAGTGGAAAAGCATTACAACTTCACGATGGAATAAGTGTGTAATTCATTAAAATTCAAATATTATTCATTGACAAGTTTTAATTGCATGAAGAGCATGCGCTGTAGGAGCCTGGCTACTTTTTTATCATAACATACCTAATCAAGCATCAGCATACTTTAGTGCGTAATCAGCAAGTGATCAAAATCAAAGCTTGCAAACCTTTTAGAAGTGAAGACATTGTAAATTACTGCATTACTGCAATTGTGTACAATGCAGGTAGAAAAGCAGAAGTCATTGACAAGTTTGGTATTATAGAAAAAAATCAATGGACCTTTTAAAGTATCTTTTTGCGGCTGTGCCCCAATGCATGTCTCTGGTTGCCTTATTAACATAATGTGAATTTATTGGTGAACCCTACTTGAATGGGTTGGTGAGGAGTACACACCTTGTCTGTGACAATGTTGTCATGTGACCACAAATACAAGTAAAGAAGTTAACCTTTAAAAGTTATTGTGAGCAAATCCCATGATCGTGCTAAGATTTTTTACTACTATTTTGCTGTAGTGTTTTGTCTCCTTACTGATCAGATGTAAACCAAACAGTACTTGAACAGGGTTTCAGTTAAATTTTTAGGGGTATCGCTAAAAAATTTTAAGTGGTGGCTAAAGAAACTCTAATTATAGAAAGCCCTGGTGAATTTTACTCGGTACACACATGTCCCCCCGAAATGCAGTCAAAGGTTTATTTTTAAAAAATTGATTATTTTGGAATAAGGCAGTGTTTTCGGTGACAAAAATCTTTAATAATTGTGCAACATGGCGATATGTTGACAGCGCAAGACATACCGCCAAACCTAAAGAGTTCCGACAAATGATCATTTCTAAGTTTGCAAATTGTATACATTTGACATTTAACTAAACAATTTATCTTATTACCACCCAAAAATTGATCTGGCGAAAGCCTGTGAAGCTATGGCGATTATTCCACAAAAGTCAAGAGGGAATGGGCTAAGTTCGCCGTTCGCCAGCCCTTATCTGAAACACTGCTTGAATCAATTTTAGCTGTTTTTGTAACCATTACTGACAGTAGGTTTTGTAAACAAACAATAGTTTATGAGATTGCATACTAAGTAAGCTTTAAAACATGATGGGAGTTCAGGGAAACTTTAAGCACAAAACTATTAATTTTTATAACTTTAGACAATAGTTGTTATCCTTTCCCTGTTGTATTTGAACACTAACTTAAAA
The DNA here is from genome assembly GCA_024336925.2 of Zoanthus solanderi. Lineage (NCBI taxonomy): Eukaryota > Metazoa > Cnidaria > Anthozoa > Zoantharia > Zoanthidae > Zoanthus > Zoanthus solanderi. The sequence goes on along the minus strand of JANCMA020470884.1, from coordinate 1,776 downwards.
AACAATTGTTATCCTAGTGATGAATGGTTTTTGGTGAAAAAATCTAAAATTCCTAAAATTTCAAAAACAAAATTAATTAATTTTGGGTATTGCAAAAGTACCCTAAAATTAATATAATGAGCATCAAAAGACATTCTAAAACATCTGATGGATATAACTGGAAACAGCAGAATTATTAAATAAATGTATTGTTTGTAATTTTCTTTACATTATAAAAAAATATAATTCAGAAACATTTGGAAGTTTTATATCACTGATCAAAACAGCTCACAATAAGTTATCAGTGTTTGAGCAACAGTAACAGGCTAAATATTCAACTAGAGTGAATGAAACAGTGAATGAAACATTTTTCACTTTTCCTAACAGCCAACTATATTTTGGTTCCAAAAAGTTGTCCTAACAAGTAAAATCCCTGTTTCAGCTTATAAATTAAAGTGATATTGTTTGTTTCCATGTAGTTATGGCAGATTGCCCACACACAATTGGTGTAGAGTTTGGAACCAGAATTATTGAAGTATCGGGACAAAAAATTAAACTTCAAATATGGGATACTGCAGGGCAAGAAAGGTTTAGGTAAGTAGTGCTCATGCTAGTTGCTATTCGCTGCATCGATGGTTCCTTGCCAGATGTTAATTTATGATATCTTGTATTGTCTCTTTGTTATGTTGTGTCTTCTATGATGAGTTTGCATCTGAAACATGAAAACTAAAATATGTTGATTTTGCTCTTTCAAGGCCTTCCTGATCAGACTTATATTAAATTCTGAAATAATTTTATTTCTTCACATGAACAGTTTCATTTTTATAATAATAATAATTTTCAAGAAAGAGACTACACATTTCAATTTCAATTTTACAGACATGTTTTGGGAAAAACCTCAGCCTTCCTCAGTGTTAATATAAATGCAAAAAATCTGCATAATATAAGACCGGCTAAACAATGTAATTACAATAACACTGAACTTGAAAGAAAGAGCAACCTATTAGAATGACTGCTGAATGTTAAAGTGTTTGACTTGGGTATTGAGAGTGGGCTTTTCCCAAAGGATGTGCAGTGCTTTTTTGATTTTGAGATCGTATAATAATTGTTTGTTATCAGATATTTTCACAAAATGCCTTTTCGCCTGATAACTAAACTACAACTAACTAATGCTACTGTATCAAATCTAACTATACTACTAACTAGTGCTATAATGCTAAAAATAATATCCCTGGATACGTCTATGAGAAAAAGAAATACAAATGTCTAATATCAAGACAGCGCACTCTTAATATATTTCAAATGTCTGCCTTGAAAGAGACCCTAAGCTGTCACATGATTTAACTGAAGCTGAAAGAGAGTTAATTAACGAAGCCACACAGTCCTGAAACTAGGTATTTGGGACGAGTCAAATAATCAGATTTATAGTGTTGTTTGAATGTAGTGTTCACGTGTGCTGTGTTCTTTTGACTTTAAGTGCCTGCATGCTAAGAAGGGCTTTGTGATCAGTTTATAATCAGTTGGTTGTTTTTTTAAATTAAAGAAACACCACGAGTGTTTGAATTCCGATATTGTGCAAATTAATTTAAAGTTAAACTAAAATAACAACATCAATTTATGCATAAACTTTTGAAAAAGTTTAAATTTTTGTGAAATAGATTTTGAATTTTAATAACTTAAAAGTAGTTAGACTAAGGGAAGAAGGGAGGGCATGGTTGCTGCAGTTGGTAAGATCTCTGCCTTCCGACCACAAGGTCCCCAGTTCGATCCCCGGCTCTGCCGAGATTTGAACTGATT
>JANCMA020470782.1:0-10684 GCA_024336925.2 Zoanthus solanderi | reverse complement strand
ATAAAAGGAATAAAAGTTTTTTTTTCTGGCGAGGAAGCTCTAATAGAAACCATGGGGCTTATTGAAAGAGCTCCCTCGTAGTGAAAGCTATAGCAACCAAACTAAAATTCATAAGGTGTTAAATAATTTTTAAATATGTAAATGTTGTACATGACAAATCTAGAAACAATTCTCGTGAAACTAACAGACATTCCTGTAATTAATTTGTTTACTGTCTCGGCCAGTTTCAGGTGTTTCTGCCATATTACTAGAGTTAGAGCTTTCACATGGAACTTCAACATGTAGATAAGAAAAAATCAAATAAAAGTAACAATTTTCTAATTTTTTCCAGGTCAATGATGTGAATCTTTCCGAGGCTTCTCATGAAATGGCAGTGAAAACAATAAAAACTGCAGAATCACCAATTCATATTATTGTTCGACGTAAAATTGATCCTCCCATTGAATGTGAGATAAATGCTGTTGTTTCAACTGGAACACAAACTGATATGCCGACCCATGATGTAGACACTGACAGTGGCATTCATGAAAGATTTAGCCCTCGACAAGATGAGCTATGTCTCTCAAGACTAAGATCATTAGATGATGGGACTAGCAGTTCTGAATGTTCTCATAGAAGATTTAATTTTTCAAAAGATGACTTGGAACTTTTAAGAATGAGGCGAAGTTTTAATACATATGAACCCAAATGCAATGGAACTAGTTTGTCATCAAATGTAACAATGCTAGTGCAAGATGTTAATTATGTTCAAAATGTTACAGATGAAAACTCAAATGTCAATTTCGATGGACAGTCCTATGTCACTGCTGTTTCAGATCAAGTGTATTTCGATCCAGAACTTGATTATGAATACGAGGTGTGTATAATTTGTCCTATATTACCTATCTAAGTGACAATAATAAAATTGCTTGTCTATAAAGTAGTATCCTTTCCTTAAACTACCATCTGTACAGCAATTGAACCACAAATTAAGCCACCTTGAAATTATAAGGCTTAAATATCGGACAATGTTCAGGATTGGATATTTCAACATGCAACAAGCTTTTAATTATTCATCACTCAAGACGTAAAGCTAAACTGTAATCACCGAAGTAACATGTGTTTTGCAGTAATTAGCTGCTTAAGCTGTGAATATTTCAAATTCGTGATTGAAAAGGTTGTAAATTGTTTTCGTGTTATCAATACAATTTTTGGAATTCATACACATATGTAACTTGCATTTACAAGGCTTACAAAAGTTCTTTGTTTTTTTATTTCCTTTACAACAGGAAATCACGTTGTGGTTTGGCAATTGTGACCTGGGCCTTACGTTTTGTTGCGGTGAAGATGATGAATCCGCGGTTTATATTTGTGAGGTGAGATAATGGATGGTGAAGGTGTAGATAATTAACTCATGAATCGACAGTTTTAGCAAGTTATCACATAAGTATATATTGATACATCAGAAAATAATTTCTTGTGGGAAAATCGTCTTCTGGGAACAACTTATCAATGACATTATTTTAAATATCTAATTAATGAAAGCTCAGTTTGACAGTTCCGTTTGTCCTTAGACCATCCACAGGATTTGAGAAAGATCATAATGTGATCATAACTTTTCTGACCTGAAATCTGAATCATTTGTTTGATCGACTTTATATGCATCAACTTCTTGTCGAAGAAAATTCAAGATGGCAGGGGTTTGGCTAATACTAATAGTAATGCTAACTTTGGAAATGTTAGACTTTGTTACCATGGCGTCAGAGGCGGAATTACTTCTCTTTTCAATAAGTTCCTTCCTATCTATCAATAGCTGGATTAAAAGAGAATTTGATTTCATTTATAATGCCGCTTCTGCTCTAAATGGAAGAAATATTTTCTCTTTAGACTTCAGTCACGACCAGTCATTGATTTGTTTTTGCTGCCAGTACAGTGAGTTTCCCGCCCTTTTTTCGTTGAGCGCGCAGAAAGCGCCGAGACGTTCATAGGCCACTACTTGTAAAGGAGGATCCCCTCTTCTGAAAACAGTTTCAAGCAAAGGCTGAATCATTTTTCACTTAAAAGATTAAAATTATATTCATTTTTCGCAAAATAAATAAATACAATCATTACTAAAATGTATTCCCCAGAACTCATTTTGGTGCGTCGAAATGGCGTGTGTGACACATCGTCACAAACTGGCAAGATACCAGACACTGTAGCTGTGTTTTAAGAGTTCTCCATCCACAAGCGCGTCAAACAGGTTTTGCATCTAGTTTGGTATAGTTTACGAGCTTTAAAAATACTGAAATGTTCAAAGAAAAAAAAATATTCCCGCAAAAGTTGTTTGGTTCACAAAGCTCACGTAAGTAAATGCATATTTCACGGATAAGGAAAAATGGAGAATCATTTTCCCCGAGGAGTACGGAAAAATATAGTCATAGATTCACGAATCACGGAAAAAGTACATCCTGGTTCACACTTCACGCAAAGCGAAAAAGCCCATTCACGGGTCAAGAAAAAAGTATAAGGGACACTCTAAAGGGTTTTAATTGCCGTTCTTTATGTCAAACTCAATATTCACTTAAACTACATTGAGATTAAGCTCCTAAAAACTGATCAGTTAACTCAACTTTTTCCAGTCTTTTGAAATCAGGTAAAATATGAGAGTTACTCATAATTTGTATGTATATATTTCTATACCATTATAGATTGAACCAGGATCTGTGGCTTATCTCGATGGTAGAATTGTAATGTGGGACCAAGTCTTAAAGGTGAACATTTCTTGTTTTCATCAAAAGAGCTCAGCATTTTAGAAAAATCGATATATTCATGTTCCATTTTTCATTTGATTTATTGTTCCATATATTTTTGTTTCATATTTCATTTTTAGAAATAAATGTATAGTGTTTTGTTTTCCAAATGGAAACAGCTGAAGGCAATTCAAAGGGTATTCTTTATAGACTGTCAAGACTACGCATTTTATTGAAATATAGTATAGTTCTTAAAATTAGTTTATTTTAGATTGATTACTTCGGCTAATTTTTCTGCTTTTTGAAAGTATCAACTAAAATGATTTTATTATGCTACTTTTATTAAGTCAACATATGGTAATTATGTTCCACGAAATCGTTTCTTTTCAAACGACAGATAAATGATATACCAGTGGGAAGTATTGAAGATATTGAACCGCTAGTCTACGACTCTACTGAAACAATCAAATTCTTGGTTGCGAGACCAGCCCAAGAGGTGAGAAGTAAACGTAATAAAATTCACATTTTAAAAATCTTTGACTTTGTATTTTTGTTTTCCTAGCTTTGAGATAAAATGAATTGGTTGTCAGGCGAAGATGTGTTTGCGTGTCTCTTAATCTCCTCCTTAGATTTGAATTTTTCTGGAATGCACTAAAATACAATTTAATAAGTTTTGTCGCTAATTCTGTAAACGAAATCCATTTTTAGCTACTTTACTACCAAGCTTTTGGAATAAGGTCAGCTGATGTTTACATTCCAGCTTGAGCCGCAAAATGAAACTTACCTTAATCTGATTGACACATCGTTCAGCCAAATTTCTGTTTTTAGAGCATTCCTTATAACATAAATATTAATTTTAATACTTTCTAGACACTTACTAAATTATTCCTTTAAATTAAGAATCTTTCTTTATGTTTTGTTCATAACCTGAATGTTATGGCTAATGCTTTCTGTGAGCTTCTAATTTTGTCTCTATAAATTTTAAATTTTCGGTTTTTTAGACTTGAAACATTTTTAATTACCTTAATATTACGTAATTTGTCTCGAAAGGATACTTAGTTTTAACGATATCAATATTTCAAATTAGACTTTCTTTAAGGATTATTTATTTTCAAAATAAAACAAATAGCCATTTCATTAGCGTAGGAATAGCCCTTAGGTGCCGGCTCAGAAATTGAGATCGAAAAATTTTGAGAAATCCAATTTCCGTCACAATTGTACTTTTCGCCGGTTTACATTTTCTTTTCGTTCGTGACTCGATTTGTTTTCGGTTATCTCGAATACATTTCCTGGCTCTTTCCTGTATTCAGAGCCTACAAAAATAAAACTAGTTTTCCAGTGTTGTTTCCTAGATTTTACATTGTTAACTCTACTCGACTGCCGACTTCTGATGTCTTGTCTGAACGTTTCTTTAACACACAAAGTCCGGCCCTTTGTCTTTTAGTTGATTTAAAATTGTCAGTGATGCACACAAACAATTGATATGAAAACACGTCGTTTCTAAAGTTTTTCAAAAGGCTCGTCAATCCTTAAAACTCTAAAATTTTTAAAACAAAAATATGTTTGCGGAACAAAGAGCAGCGTCGTGTTTGTTATGCAAAGTAGTTGTTTTGTTTTTCTAATACACTAGTCTAGAAACAGCCAAAATTTCCTGTCGGCGTTTAGCTATGCTGGAAATAATTCATAAAGTTTGTTTCCGTGGATATTACACAAAGCTCTTGAATTCGCGGCATCTTTAGTTCTGTGTTTTTCTCTGCGTTACAGTTATAACATTTGTTGAATGAATGTCAAGTGTTTTTAGAAAAAGAAAGAAAATAATTTTTGTATAATTTCAAGAACTTATTGTTTTTTGAATATGAAAATTTACAGACGCGAGAAGAAAATTCTCGGCCTTCTACTGCAGAATCTTTTTGTTGTTGTTTTCTGAAAAATAAAATTGATGTGGCTTTTCGTTGTATACGCTGTAGTATGAAAATCCTGTCTGTAATAGAACTAGATGTCGAAGCAGAAGTAAATTTTAACATATGATTATCGAGATAGTTACCTGTGTCACTCCCTCGAAAACTTTCTATATTCACCTTATTCTCTAACCTTTTTCTTAAAGTGAATTTAATCAAGAACTTTTTCATTGATTACAATATATTCTTATAGATGATACAAAAAAAAAGAATATTCTCTTCTCGTTTGAACATCTACCAATTCTTCGCAACGCTCAGTCTTGAAGGATCTTTTATTATTCGATGCTAAATTTTGACTCTTTGCACGCTCCCTGTTTTGCCCTCCATATCTGATAACATAAAAAAAGCAGTTCCTTTTTAAAGCGCATAATTACTCTCTCAGAATCTCTATTATTCAGTTTTGACTCCTTTGAAACTCTTGGTGTTAGGTGCTTTCGCATGTATTCTTTGTTTTCACCAGACGTCACCGATGTTTCCATATATGGGCATCTGCCATGTTGGAGCCTGAAAATTATTCAAAGCTCATGCAACTTCTACACTGTTTCCGAACAAGGTTTTTCCTTACAATGGAAATAATGAGAAATACGCAACTCGTGAGTTGTATCACTTTAATCGCAGACGTCTAGTCACGACGCATTTGTCTCACGGCTAGCTAACGACATGAAACACGCAATATGGCGTGATTACAGTGCAAGTTTGTTAGAATGTCTGCAATTGATGTTGTTCTAGCTTCCTCAAAAAGATAAAATATCTGAATGCTTGTAAACAGGCTTTTATATTTATTTTCATATTATGTGACTTTTGGGACAAATTGGTACATTGGCTGCCGCCATTTTAATTATCATTTAAAGATAAGTGCGCCAATGTATACAATCAGTCTCGCTTTTCTCCGAGTATATTAAAAAGATTTTAAATTCTGCCAGAAGGTATAGGTCCTATGCGTTGTACGGAAAGTAGCTAAATTTAAACGGTGGGATTTTTATTCTAATCATTTGTGTACAGGCAAATAAAACTCCATCCTCCTTGAACATTTTGGGCATATGACATAGTATTGTAATAATATGCGCACAATCGCATCATGTATGTTTGCCTTAAAACTTTTTAAACTTATATTTTGTTTTCAAGGTTCAAGCCACGTTAATTGGAAGCGAGGGAAACAACGGTTGGGAGCAAGTGAACGCGCTACCTGTAAATACTAGTGAGTGTAATGATTATTCCATTGGGGTTATTCACGAGGAAGATGAAGATGCAGCTACTGTAAGCAGTGAGAAAACAACTGACAAATGTGAAAAGGACAGCGGAGTGGGACGCACGGATGAATCTACAAAGACAGAAAGCTCCGAGCAAGATGCTGGAGAAGAAACAGCCGTCCCTCAAGAAGAGGATTATCGCAAACGTATTGACGCACTTGAACAGCAAATAAATGACTTGAACAAAGTCTCGGTCGATGCCCAGCAAGAATCAAGAAATAAGGAGAACGCTTCGCGTTCTAGTAAATCTAAAAGTTCTGACAGTAGCTCAAATTCTAGGAGTTCGCACAATGGAAGTTCTAAGAAATCACAAAACAGCACATCGAAAAATAAGAACGATTCGCCTCCGCGAAAAGAAAAAGACAGATCCGATCGCAAAAAAAATCACCGCGATTCTTCAAAAGAACACTATGAGAATAGAGATGACCGTGAGAGTCGCCAGAAACAAAAATACTCTGATAACCATAGAAGGAGTAGAAAGTTAGCTCACGTCGACAGAAATATTCGTGCATCCTACATGCGCGCTGTTACAACGGAGTCGATGCAACAGATAGCTGTTTTCGGAAGTCCGGACCATTCTCCAACAAAAAGCAGTTCTCGTAAAAAGGATAAGAAATCTTCAAGAGACAACATTAATGAACAGGCTGGTAATAATGGAGAACAAAATATGGAATGGAAGGTCAAGATTACTCGCGATGGATCTCAGATATATATTCGAAAGAGACCAACCACCAATCACAGGCAGGCAAGGAACAAGCTTCTGCGTGAACGAGCTCAACAGTTGTCTGAAGAGCGCAAAGGACTAACTACAGAAGATGAAACTGTTTCTGTCTATCAAGGAAGATACTGGCCTCGCGACATGAGACGGAGACAATTACAAAAAGTACGGGAGGCCCGGAGGAAAAAAAGCGAGAAACTCTCACAGCGCTTGTCAGACAGCCCACACACAAACAGCGGCTCCGAAAGCGGAAAGGGAAGAAAGGACTCCATTGTTGAACTGAGCCACAGGCGAATGCGAAAAACAAGAGACCACCATTTTGATGACTTTGTAACTGTACAGGAAATTCTCACGCAGAGAAACCCTACCGGTTTGAGCTGTGGCCCTATACACGTCACAACTGTATGAATGTCCCCTGGCATAAATGAGTTGTCTATACTGATCAGTTAAATTGTGGTGCTTCTTGTCATCTTATCTTATCTCTTATCATTTATAGAGATCCATTGAGTTATTTCCGTATTTTTGCATTGTTGTTGTCAAGTCTGGCTCACTTAATTTCTTTTATGACAAATAATGAAAAAATGATTATCTTATCAACTCTAGGTCAAAATGTTTGATCATCGCCGTAAGTAGAGAAAAAAGCTGACGTTATGAGCGTTAGTCCTTCGTCAGACCAACAACATACTTCGATGATCATACACTTCAACCTAAAGTTCAGAGATTAAAACAAGTGTTTTCCTGCTCCCCGATGCATTCAATAAAAATTAACCAGCCAGCCTAATTACAAGTCCAGTGCATTGTTGAGCGCGGTGATACTGAGTCTTCGACGGCTGTAGAGATCTTTCACGAATGAGAGTAGAGAGCTAGTGAGAATGAAAGAAAATTTCAATACAAAAAGATAGAAGCCGTTTCTCCAAATATTGTTCTCTTTAATATAGAATTATCGATCGAAAAATTATTATGAGAATAAGATTATTGAAAACAAAAAGCGGATGCAGATTGTTTAATTTTCATTACGAAGATGTTTTTGAAAAGGAGATAACGTCGATATCTTATATTAAAACACTATAATAATTAATTTTCATTCCTTGAGTATGGCCTTTTGTTTTAAGGGACGATTTTTCAGTATTCACTGGCTGCTCATCGCATAAGTTTTCAAACAGCTGCAGTGCACTGCTAAACATCTTTCCTGGTCTTCTTACTTTCTTGCTAATTTTGACAATGGTCGATTTTATAGACAATTTACTACTACTACTACTACTACTACTATTACTACTAATATTACTATTACTACTAATACTACTACTACTACTATTACTACTACTTTTATTACAGCGATTACTACTATTAGTTCTTCGTCTACTACTACTACTACTACTGTTATTACAACTACTACTATTATTACATTAACTAATAGCACTATTACTACTACTGCTGTTGCTGCTGCTGCTCATGATAATGAGGATGATGATAATGATAATAAAAATGTAAATTCTACACCGAGAGAATACTTACTAAGTAAGTATTCTTTCGTTTTTACGGTGTAGAATTTACATTTTTATTACTTAATTGTTTCTTTAGAAACACCGACGCAGCTTAAACTAGTTTACCGCTAGTTAATTTTCTACTTCATATGTAATACTTGTGGAGACAGTTGAGTTGGCCTTTGCATTGAAGGGCAACATAAATGTAACAGCATCATATTAACGGGAGTCAAGGGCTAGCTAAATGTAATTTTGAGACGTTTTTACCAACCCAGAACCGAATTGTCTAGCCAAAGCTGGCTAATCGATATTGATTTTTCACCCTGATATACAACATGATGTACTTTACTGACCTACAGTGGAAAGGCTGTAAAGAAGGTCAAAACTGGTCTTGTACAGAGCTATATGCTGGACATTGAAGAATATGGATGATTGGCATAGGGGAGATGCAAATGCTGAGATGGACTCTAAGGAAGGATGTCATTAATGGACAGAATTAAAAAAAAAATAAAAGATTATGTGGAGCTACATGCATTGCAGAGAAGGTGAGAGAAGCAAGACAGAGATGGTACAAGCATGTGTTGAAATGAATTGAAGAAGAGTTATATAGAAGTATTCTGTCTCTTAACTTAATTGGAGTTAATGTACCGGGGAGAACAGTAAAAAGATGGATTAATTTTCCGAGAGAAGATATGACAAGAAATAGTAGAAATCCGAGGGCCAGAAGCTTAGAATCAACCCCAGGATAGTCTCTGACTAGAGTTATAGAAAAGAAGAAGAAAAGATGGAAAACTTTGGCAGCTATGGCAAATAAAAGGGTTAAATAAGTGTTCAAAATCTCGGCAGAGCTGGAGTCACACATGTGGCGTTGTAGTTGGAACAAAGATCTTACTAACTATGCTAGTCACGTTTTACATACATTGTATGCCATGACATCAGAGGCATTTTCAGAATTGCACAGGACTGACTAAATAGTCTGAGGAAAAAAACTGGATTATCCTAATTACTAAAACATTTCTTTCTTCCCCTACCAGCACCACTAGTATTATTTCTACCTCCAGATTTCAATTACTACATGTCCTACCACTACATTCCCCATCGTTTTGAGTTCACAAGTCAGTACGCACACTCTAATTGTGAAATAATTCTTAAATGAAAGACAGTTTGCTTTCTTTAATTGAAAATTGGTTAAAATATTTTTTGTCAGACACTGTAAGTCAATAACGCACACTACAGCTGTAAAATAATTCTTAAATGAGACAGTTTGCTTTCTTTAATTGAAAATTGGCTACAATATTATTTGTCAGACACTTGTAAGTTATTAGAATAATAAAAGTAATTAATTTTATACTTTCCAGAAAATTGTGTCTCAGTCGATGATCAGTTTTCGGTTGAGTATGAGCCACCTGCCACAGATGATGGTGAAGATGACAGTGATGATGAAGGTATACTTGTGATATGACTACCTTTTGTCGGCAAGTTTAGCAGAACATCTGAAACTAGATTTAGTAAATTCGATTTCATACTGAGATGTACAGGTAACTGCTTAGATCTGAATCAAAATTAATCATGTACTGCTCTTCAATAAATTATTATAATTATTATTCATAAAATTAGGCAGTTAAGAATATTAGGCTTGTCCATGTTTTGTGTTTTTGTAGTATTGTTAGTATATTTTATTTGTATATTTAGTATATTTGGTTTAGCTTGTGCCCAAAACATTAATTTTTTGATTAATTAAGATTGATAAGAACAAAAATCTATAGTTTTATAGTTTTTATGTAGTTACAGAGCCTAAAGCATAATTTTGTTAATAGTAAATTTAAATTCAGTAACCAAATTGTATCTTGTACCAGAATGGCTAACTTGTTACAATGTTTGCTAACACATGTATTTACCTCACCCAATTAAAATTTTTCTATAAAAAAATCTAAACAGGCAATCTACCTTAGGGTATGTTGCTGAAATGTCTTGTTTTAAAACAATTGTTTGTTTGTATTGTAACTTAATATTAATTATTTTACGTCTTTTAAATGTAAAGAAGTAAATATTTTCTATTTATTTCTATTAAATTATTTAGTTTTTTAGACATAGGTGTGTTTCCTGTAAGATGCATAAAATCAATTCTGTTGCTAATTTAAAATATTCATTTACGTTATTATGTTTACAGTCTGCTCTGGAGAGAATTCTATCTGGCAATGGGTCTTTTCACTTCACTTTTAAACTTTTAATGAATTTTCTGTCAGAAATCATAAAATCAGTTTAAACTATAAAGTAAAAGATGCAAGCATGTTAAATTCTTTTTGAAACCTAATTTAATCCATCACAGGTGAGCTCTTGTTGTAATGAATGAAGTGTATTGGGTTATATAAATATGTGACCTTCACTTCATTAGGTAAACACTAAGGATTGTTTGTAAAAATTTGAAGATAGTCATTCTGATTCTCAACAAAAACATGTCTTTCCTTTTAAAATCGTTCGTTGGTTTTTTGTGTCTACTGCGCGCATGCGCAGGTAGACACATTGCTATACCTAAAAGCTGTTAACCGGAAGCTGTTAACCG
>JANCMA020470678.1:0-10684 GCA_024336925.2 Zoanthus solanderi | reverse complement strand
TTTCAAAATTTAGGATTATAGCAAAGGGGGGGGGGGGGAGGAGGGGGGGTTGTCATACAGTCTAGTAAAGCCACAGCTGTTGGGATACGGGAGCAGGTCTTTGGATGGTCAATGATTGCCAGTTGCCACATTAAGGTGAACATACAACAGCGATAGAGACCTAGTGTGTACCGCAGTGTTGGAAAAGACGTTATGAAAACTCTTCATTTTTAAGTACACACTTTTAGTCATTTTCAGCAATTGTATTTTAAAAGTATGGACGATAGACTATAATAACAGTAGTAAACTAGTATTGACAAGAAAATATATTATAAAAAGAGTAATAATAACAACAATAACTAACAATTACTATTTGTATCATAAACACAAAACAATGTGATTCTTTCATTTTTTAAAAAGAATTGAGCAAGAACGATTTATGATTCGGGAAATTACCGAAATTAATATTACTTTTATTGTTCTTTTTCTGTTTCTTTAACTATATAGTCTAGATCTCTAGTTAACTTCCAAGGACTGAATTAGCTGTACTCAGCTGATTATGAAACAGCGCTTGCTATAATTATAAATGTCAAAGTGGTTGTGTGTTTAGATAATATTAGTTTTTTTTATGGGCAACTGAAAACTCGCCGATCAAATCCGTTTTGTGTTAATATACAAGTTCATGTTCAAATTACATCAAAACTTAGTTAAGATTTTATATCTTTCTCCGATAGTTGGCAAGGCAATTTTTAAATCGAACAGACGTAGTAAAAATGACGTTAATCATTCTGCAAGATAATGTATTTCGGAACGGAAACGTTTTTAACATAACGTTCTGAAATATTACTCATTTCCTGTTCCTGTGGCATGATTGACAGCAAACATAAAATCGCACTTCGCTTGAGTTCGCGTGGTACACGCGTGCAATCTTCATTTAAATGTTATCTTTTCTTCACTAATACCATAGCCAAAATGAAACTGGCAGTGTAAGGTAGAAACCTCATTTCATGTTGTTTCATCTTGAGTCGTGGCTTAATACAGTATTATCAAATAATCTACCCGTTTTATGGTTCTGTTTTCATTGGTTTTGTCGAGAGCCGTTTCGAAGGAGTGTTTAAAACAAAACAAACTATAAAATTTAAGCTTAGCCTTAATTTTTTTATGAATTGAATAAAAAACATTTTCGTGTGTTTGGCTTGTTTAAAATGCAACTATGATTGATTAAGTACAGTTTGAGACTGTTTTCCATAAAACGCAGACATGGATAGACAAATTTCACACGCTGTGTTATAAACATACAAAAGACGAAGCTATGTTTTTTTGAAATTATGCAAACAACTGCTGTAAGAATCTTGCCTAAAACTAACAACGCAATAAAAATTTATGTTTCATGTTGCAACAATTTTTCATAGAACACAAAAAATTTTTAAGAATTGTTTGTGGTTGTTTGAGCAGCAATAATAGAACTGCTCTTTGTCCCCAAAACCTTGTTCGCTATTGTTTGGACATAAATAAACAACATAAATCAAGCTACGACAACACGGAACCATGCCAAGGAACTTTCCTTTCGCCACTGAAATCGCTCAAGCCCAAGGTGAATCGATTTATCCGAGTGTTGTCAATTATTTTGGTTGCTTGCCATTATTTGTGTATTTCTCTTGATTTGAGAATCGTTTTTACGTTCGGAAATAACACAGTCAGCGAGTTTTAATAATAATCCGCCAAACGGACAAATTAGATGTAATACAACTTCAGTGAACAATTGTTAGTTAATTGTGCGCTCTAGACATGTTAATTGTTGAATAATCGATTGAATTACATGTATATGCAGATACAAGAAGCCGATTGTCAATCAAGTTTTGTAGCGATGAGTTCTCAATACGTCACTGAGTTTCTCAATCGCAGCTGGGAGTGCCCTGCTTTACAATATTTTTCAATTTCGCTGCTATTTCATGACGAAACTATGTTTTACAAATCGGAAGACATCTGTCCTCTTCCTACGTGCCATGAACTATCATAATGTGAAAACGTTACTCCAAGTCAGCGGTACTGAAAGTCAAAGCCAGCAGTAGTCAATTCGTTCGACCGTGAGAAAAACAATGAACCATAAATCTTCAAACAACTGGTCAAACTTGAGACATGTTGATAAGCGTGATGTTGCTCTTGTATAGTTTCGTAACTTTCGCTATAAAAAGAATTTGTTTTTCCAACATGCAAACAAAAATCACTTAAACATTTCAATTGGTCGATACAGGACAATAACCCCGGTTCACGGTGAGACCAAGTGTGTCATATCGAGTCTGGAGTAAACTTGCGACACGCACAAAATAAACAAGAGCCTGGTAATAAAAGAACGAAATAATCTGCCTTTTGAATTTTACTCAGCGCAAAGGAACCCGAACAATCGCTTCCTTTTGAGCTGTCATGTCGTACGCATGAATGACACACAATCGAGTTTGAGAGTCTACTAATAATAATTTGCACTACCTTCCACCTCCGCGCTCCTTTCATTAAACAGTGAGAGTGATCAAAATTCTTTGCACGAGACACAACAGACTCAAAACACCCAGTAAGGCGGGGCATACTACCACAAATTCACCCAGGTGGGCGGGCCTAACCTGTCATACACGTCTTTCTTTGTTTTGGCATTAGACAATAATGAATGTTATGGCAGTTAACAAGTCAAACTCTGCCAATCAATTCGTCGCATTTTCAATACAATGCTTGTTCCAATGTTAATTCGATTGGTAGCTTGCACGGTTTTGTGTCATAAGTGTCAAATCTGACGATGGCTCTTGTCGAAGCAACAAGATGAACTGATTGAGAAAGTCTTGAAACAGGGCTTTGAAAAATAAGCGTTTTGTCGGCAGTCTACTGACATCAAACATTTGTAGCGAATGATTTGACTGACCACGGAAGCTAAATTCAGGTTTCGAAGGAAACCGACCAGGTTGTACATGACAATTATTTAAAAAGTCAGTGATCAAAACACGAAGGATTTGGTGGTAGAATCACTCAAATTAATTCGAATATTTCAACCAACATTAAGGAAGAAATAAAACTATGTCTAGTTCAACGGCTACAAAGATTTCATGTTCACAGTTTGGATGTTCACTCTCGCCCTCAGTAAGTACAAAGAACGTGTACTTTTGTACTTCTATGGTATGTTCCACAGAGCACGCGTCCATTAATAGTTGCGCGCCGCAGAACCAACAGAATTTGTCGATGGTTGTTTGCAGTTAACCAAGTTTTCACCATTTGGTTTTTCAGCAGCTTGTGTTGCATGGCCATAACTCATGTTGCGATTCAGTGAGACAACTCCACGATGGTTTACCCGCTCATTCTGTTTGTCCTTGTCAACTTGATCGGGTCCTACAACATAGTCGTGGTCCTTCTGTCCCAGTCAATGTTTTGCCTCGGCCAAACTTCAGCGACACGGCTTTCCAACTTGGGGCAGCTGATATTTCTGCTTTCTATTCGCCTGTGGTATGTTTAGTAAACTTCATCAGAAATTTCCAGGGATTTATGTACTGGAGTTGTTATAATATAATATGTACTAAATCTTTTGTTATAGAAAGAATTTACAGGAACTAACTTTTTTTTCTGTAGGCAAGACCATGTGATTTGAAAGACCCTTCGCAAACTTGGCGAGATCCCTGGTACCTTGCGCAGGCAGCCCGCCATCCTTTCGATATGCATAGCTTTGACCCTCGTACTCATCCTGCTTGTGCAGCTTTCGGAGAACGGTAAGATCTGTGCTTACATTTATGGTACAGTTTACGCTGCCCTATACAGGGCTTATTGCCCACTTACAATTAACTATTGCTAATGTACTTTCTTGAACCTTGAATATTCCACCCACATTTCCCAGTTAACTGATGCCTCGCGCTCAACTGACTTTTAATATTGTGTATTCCGTTACGATACTCTTTTTTATGCAAGGAAGTATAATACTTAGACTTCACAAAGGTTCGTGTCCAATACAATCTAATTTCCGCGGTTGTGTAGTTTCGATAAACAACGCCAAACACTCTATTGTGAGATGTATATTTTGTACTTCAACAATCCCGGTTGAGATTTCTGATGCAAGTCGGTCAACGCGGCTTCTTTTACTTTTCAGGTTTTCGCCAATTGATTTAGCAGCCGCTGGTGCTAGACGAAAAAACGCTACAAGAGAGACCACAAGCACACTTAAAGCATGGCTTTACCAACATCGAAAGAATCCTTACCCTACTAAAGGAGAAAAATTAATGCTCGCATATATTACAAAAATGTCGTTGACTCAAGTCTCAACTTGGTTCGCTAATGCCAGGAGAAGACTTAAGAAAGAAAACAAGATGACTTGGTCGCCAAGAAATCGCTGTGGCGAAAAGAAGGATGGCGAAAACGCAAGCGACTCCGAGTGCGAAGGAATAGAGGACGATGATTCCGACGCCTTTGAAAAAGCAGACGAGAAAGTAGACATCAAAGGTACTTAAGCAAATAAAAAATAAAATGATAACAACATTCTCGAGTGGGAACTATATAAAATGGAATTTTCCTTGGCTTATATTTTAGCGTGTTTTGTAGTTTGTGTTGAAGACTCAACTAACGATTTGTAATTCAGTTTTATTGTATCGTTTTATGGTGCTTTGCCATCGAAACAAATCGCATCCTTTTTGGTTTTGATTTTGAAGGCGGAATCTATTATAACTTTCAAGTGTAATATTTGGCTAAGGTTTTGCGTTTCACGAAGATCTAAACTTATTTAATCCTGTATGAAAGGGAAAAAATAATAAAAAAAAAGAAGACAAATTGAAAAAGAAAAAAATTTTGCCGTCGTTGCCGGGTAGTTCAGTCAGACAGTCCTTGCCTTATCGAAATTTATCGTGCCACTAGAAATGTGGCCGGAAAAGCTAATCATAGAGTGTTGTTTGTTTAACAGACATTGAAGAAAGGGAGGAAAAACAAGTAAAACCTGTCGAGAAAAAGGAAATAGAAACTGATTCTCTCCGAACGCTTAGTGTGCAAGAGAAACACATAAAAACTCAACCAGCTTGGAGTGCGCCGTCAATCCAGACGATATCAAATGGAGCTGAAAGCGTAGTCGAAGACTCGCCGGTTAAAAGTTTACGAAAATGGGTAGATGGTTGTTTTCACAATAATTCAGCTCCCGTGCCAGTGAGTACAACTTCACAGGCTTGTTTAACGGATACTCCTCCTGCAACACCACCACACCGTACGTCCACTGAATGTCCAGTAATTACCGCAGGTAAGATTGTCTGAAAACTTTCAGTTAAAAAATCCTTGAGTACATAACGACTTTCTGTAGCCAGCCGGCATAAAACATTGGTTTTACGGAAGTTTAACCATTCAGCGGACAAGATCTGATCATCAGAGCAAATTTTTTTCATCTCTCTTAGTTTCTCGAATCATATCTTGTACTTTAAACTTTAATACGCGTTAACTATGATTAATACAATCCTTTGCGTCCGCTTTCAACTTTTAACCAAACCCCATGACTTTGACACTGCTAGCAATTGAATTTTAAACGATCCCGTTTCTATCAGTCACTGCGAAATTCCCATTTTCGTTTCGATGAAGTGACAAAAAGTAGAGCTTTAGTTCTGAATATGACTATACGGTTTTTAAAGCTACAATTGGTGATGTGGCCTATCGCGCTTCTCCGAACAATAGAGCATGTCACAGTAGACATCCACAAATTTGCTTCGCTTTGACTCGCCATTTTGAAAGGAGCAAAGTATGAAAATATCTAACGCATTTTAGGATTTTTGCTATACAATAAAAGCCAAATTTATTTTACAGAAATGTTTGTTAATGTTAATTGGAAAGGAAGCACCGGATAAAAGTTGAACTTATGCTAAACTTTATTTTAAATTTAGTTTCCATGGAGTTGTGGACAAAAGTTTTACATATTTCTCAGGGAAAGTCGTGCGCTGTTTCAGACGAGACGGATGTGCAGTTTAAGACATGGTTGTTGAGTTTTCAATAGTATATGAATATATAATGTTGTTATAATTCAATTACATTAAACATCATTGAAGTTAACGTCTTCAAGTGCTCTTGTTCGTTTCAGGTTAGCATTATTAGAACAATCTCCTATCCTTCTGAACACTGAACCCCATTGGCATCCTGCTAATTTTTCAATTCAAGTTGTCCGTAGCTTTTTTTTCATTCCAAAGTGCTAATAAACGTTTATTGATTCCGGCTGGCTTAAACAAACGGCAGTTGACACCCCTTCCTTAAAAATTTTAAGCTGATTTTATAAGCTGTATATTACTTCTCGGTTTATCGTGTTTTACATGTCAAAATTAATTGGTTTATAAATTGAAATGAGCGAAGTAATGTTTAAAGAGATGAGAACAAGCTTTGGTTTGCCGCAAGTCAAATAGTTGTAAAAGTAATATCATTTTGTTTAGCTATTCTTAATTGTAATCTTCAATCACGTTTTATAATTACTCTTCTTTAATTCAAATTTTTGTGTTCCAAAAGAAATATTGATAAAGACTACAATTAGTGTATCGGTCCAGCATGCAAATGTCTACGAATATTGCCTTACTTTATCAAGGCAACTAGGGAAAAATACTCTATAGTGGAACAAAGTGTGATGTCTCTAAACTGAAAAGAAGCTTTTATGATAAGGTAATCGAGTTTGGCTTTATATTAACAATGAACTGATAATGGAAATGAAAAAATATTTGAGGTGGCAGCCTAATTTATGTCCAAAACTAGGAAATGAAATTGAAACCTTAACAAGATATTTGGTCTCCAATCAACAGCTCCGAGATCCAATTCCGGAACTCCTCCTGCTCTGATTTCGGATAAGAAAGACAGCGAGAGCCAACTGCAGAGAGAAAAAGAGAGCCCAAATCTTAGAAGAGATGAAGAAAACAGTTACACAAAAGAAAATACAGTTAGAAACAAATTCGCATCAGTTGAATTAAGGTAAAATCAATCTACAACAATCTACTAACAATCTACTGTTTGCAGCCGAAACGTCCAGTTATATATATTTTTAGCCAGTGTCAACTTTTTTATTCCTTTTTAATAATTCTTTTTAACAATCTACAACTTAACTAGATAATATAGATTATCAAACTAACAAGGTTTGGGGAATCTGCAGATTCTGCTTGTCAAACAAAAAACGTAGTCAGTTGGGGCTCAATAGAGAAACTGAATTGTTAGTAATTAAATGTGTATAGTTTGTTTTTATATCGAGTGGCATTTAACGACGTTTGGTTGTAGAAACAAAAGACCTCCTTAAAATTTCAACAGACAAGCGAATTGTCTAGCATCAGGGCTACTCGAAGCTGTACCAGTAGCAGTCTTATCACAAAAAGAAGTACCGCAAATGCCAAATCTGTCTAGCAAATTCTATAACTTGAGGTTGTTCCAGGAAGGTAGAATGGATATGGAAATTGTGATATTGTTGTGTCTAAGATAAATTCATGTCTGGTTTACGTGTTGAAGTTTGGTAGACACTCATTGTACTTTCTGTTTTTTATCGCTTCCAGGTCCCCAGAGAGAGCTAACTACAGAGAATTCGACGCAGCTTTGGCTCTTACGACGCTCTCCGCCCGTTAGTTTAATATTGATTATTTATTGGAGCTTTCAACACACGAAAATTTCTCGTCATGTTTTGTGCAAATTTAGAAAGCAAAAATGTAATATAGTGGTAATCACATGCAAATGATAGATTTTCGTGTAATTTGAAATCAGGTCGTAAGTGAAGAAGTAAATCTCAAGCTCTGTTGGACGGTTATACTAAAATATTTGGGTGTGAATAGATGACGAAACCCTTGTATAAAATACTGGGTTTATTTTTGTCTTGTTTTTACTTATGGTGAAAGTGAATAAAATTCAAGGTTTGTGCGACAATGTTGGGGAAGCTGTAAGCTTCCCCGAAGCAAAACTTTAGTGAAATGGCCATTAGCTGAAAAAAGTGTTTTTGACTAGACATTCTCACATTTGAATCTTTTCAATTCTCTGATAGTTAACAAAGAACTTTGTAAATTAGCAGATTGTTTATGATAGCAATGAGTGAGTTCGAGTCTCTGGTTGTACAAAAGAAACTGATCTAATCTGATACGAAAGCTAGACTGTAGCTCAAGAGAAAAATCCGGTAATTTTGAAAATAAAATAATTTTAATAAAAGCAATTTAGTACTATAATGTTTTAGATTGCCTAAAACAGGGCAATTGTGTACGCTAATAGTATAATATAAATATGGGGTAACTGACGTGAAAACTAAAAACACTCTTAACGTACCGAAATCGCTAGTTGCGTTTTGTTTGGATGCAATAGAAAAGAAGTTTGTCAAAAGAATCCTGACTTGTTTCTGTCAATGAAGTACCCTCTCAAGGTTGTTATTTCGAACTTGGTCGGAAAGTATTGTTTCAATATTTGATTTGTGACAAGCCACCATACTTGTGTCTTCCATGCATACAATTAGGGACATTGAATTGTTGGTGTCAAGTCGCGTGAGTGGTTATAAATCTTTCGGCAACTGTTTACACATTGTACAACATGGAGAACACAATGAGATTTGTTGTTAAGATATCGAAATGATGGAAATCTCACAGTAATTAGTTTGTCGAAGGAACGATTTTGTCAGAAGCAGAAAAAAAATCTGTTTCTACTTGTCGTTTTTCCATTTCTGATTGAAGAATTGAAGCGTCATTTCCATTAGTTTTCGATTTAATGTGGTTGCGGTTAAAACACTTTTAGTTTCTACTCGAAGTGCCATTTATGGTAATAAAACAAACAACGAACTAAAATCTTGGTGCCTTTACGAAGACTTCTCTTACTAACCAGTTGAGAATGGCAATAAAAATATTTCTCTAAAAATAACTCATCACTCGTTCATAGCGAACATGTCTAACAGAGAGATTATGTTGTTTATGAAAGCTGAGCCAAACGATGAAAAAATGGGTTCAGCTTCACATGAATAATTGTGACCTTTAGCCGATGTCTTAAGTGCATTTTATTGCTGCCTTTACGCAATAAAATTCTTAGGTAAACTTGACTTCATACCAAATGTTGCTATTTCCATCCGTGTTATTTCGAAACAGCTGTGCGGCATGCAGAAATGTCTTTTATTCGAAACCATTTTTTTTTTGGTTTTTCTTTTTACGACAATTCGTCTTTTTAATAACACTTCAATTGAAAAGGGTAAACTCATAACTGGTAAATTTCCTTTGATTAAACTAAATATTGAAATAAAGAAGTTATGTAAATTGGAATAAAAAATTGAATATTGCCAATTTAAAATATACAGTTTCAACTTTTTTTTAAAAAAACATTTCCCAGTTTAGAATTGTATCAAGCTTTATCACTTTTAAAATCCATTACATTGATATACTTTCTTCGTTTTGATATTTCTCTCCTTTTTTATCATAGAGGTAATTAAATTAGTAAAGGCAAAGTAAACACAGTTATCCGGTTATCATTAAGATTTACATGCTTAAGTAAAGCATCCATGACGCGAGTGCAGCTTTTTACCTATGAAAATAGAATTTGAATGTTATAAGTTGCCACTTGTTTTACTTTTAAAATAAGAAAAATTCTCAACTTTGCTTCAGAGTTTTTAGCAAGTACTTGTTTGTTGTGTATGTCTTGTGACTATACGGATTATTCGTTTAACAAATTTTCTATACGGTATCTGGACTATAGTCTACAAAGAAAAATATTCTTGTTTATAACTTTCATTCTCTGAAGAAGTTTCACAAATTTTATAGTGCCTTCAAACGAATGATTATAAAGCATGGTATTTTCAATACAATTTCATTAACACGGCTTTTAAACATTGTGTTAGCTTTAAAATTAAAAAATGATACAATTTTTTAAGCCGTTTAATTTATTTCTAGCTGCATGTGCTAAACGTTTCATCGATTTAGTGATCAGTTTAGCTTTTGTAAGATTTTCATTGACGGGTGTTAAAGTCCGTAGATAATTAATTTATTTAAATCCAAACTTCCATTTACTGAAAAGACGAGTTAATGTCCTCTTTCATTCTATGTCTGTGATAAGTAATGAAATCCATTTAAACATTCATTCAAAATCATACGTAACAAAGTAAGGATGGATAATCATCCCTGTAATTTATTGAATTAAATTTGCCGATATAATTAGCAAACACGATTTTACTGAAAACGCACGCAAGCCCTTAGTTTATTTGCTTTTTGCAACCAATGGCTTTTGAAGATAGGATTCAAAATTTCGCAAAGCTAACTCGGGGAAAAAAAGTTTTCAAGTTGAAAGTTTAAAGCTAATTAGATATTGGGTCACTAGCAAATTTTAAATGTGTTGAGTCAAAAAAAGATGATCATTTATACATACGTGTTTGGTTTGACTGATATTTACTTTTTATTTTTTAAATATATTACTAAAATTTTAGTAAATAAATTTTAATTCTTTGTTATCAGTTTAAACTGATTATTAAAGTATTTGTTTAAAGGTACTTGTAGATATACATGTAGAATTTTATAGTATTCTTAAACAATATCTTCATGCAGACGAGCGATTGCTTGTGGGACTTTTTAGATCTAACTATAAAGGCTTTAATCGCGTTTGGATATTTTATTGTGAATCTGTTGCAGTAAAAATCACTTGATGGACTTCCAGAGCTTTGGAATAATATGTACTCAGGGGCGGCCAAAGCTGAAGATGATTGGGGGGGGGGGGGGCTGAGAATATTATAACGAAA
>JANCMA020470572.1:0-10684 GCA_024336925.2 Zoanthus solanderi | reverse complement strand
AAAATATTTTCAACCAAGTTTTCTAAAACTTCCTTTGCAAAACACAGCAATTTGATCGTTAGAGAAGATCGACAAATAGTCTGGATGAACACAATACCTTCGCATTTCAACCTATCGCATTTCTAGAACCCAGTTTTCGAGGGCTGCCGGGCTAGGAACGCCTGGGACCATAACCCCCATTTTGGCGACCAAACAAGAAAAAAAAACAGAGTGTATTTTAAGGCTCTGGCTTTCCTATACAGAAGCCCGAGTAATGAATCTCGGATGTGGCAAATGAAAACAATATCGTAAGGTCGGTTTTTTGATGGAAAGTTCAGGATTATGTTTCCAAATCAGGTCAACGGCAACATAGATAGTTTCTTTTAACAGAATGTTGGTAAAAAGGCTTTCAACATCGAAGGAAATAAGGAACTTATTGTTAAAATCGAAATTCCTGAGCTAGCTCTTGCAACAAAAGAAAAGGAATCCTTAACCGAATATTTGTCAGGTAAAAGCGGAACAAGAAGAGAGCTTAAGTATTTAGCTAAATTATAATTGTAAGCTCCAATAGAGGATACAATGGGTCTAAGAGGTAATTGCCTATGATTATCGCGTTTCTTATGTAATTTCGGAAGGCCATAAAATTTAGCTGGTTGTGAACCCGTAGGAAATATGTTGCAGTAGGTATCAGCATCAATAGAACGCTTTTTCTTGAGTTGACTAATAAAACGCTTAAGCCTGCCTTCTCTTAATAAAGAAGGATCGTTATCTAAAAGTTTAAACTTAGACTTATTATTAAGTATATTAAAGCTAGAACTTAAATAAATCAGTGTTACGGTCTAAAATAAAAACGCCATTACCCTTTGTCAGGCTTAAGAATCTTAATATTACGATTGTTTTTAAGAGTTCGCAGGATGTGGTGTTTTTTTTAGATCGTTGCTTGAAGGAAGGTAGGAAGAGATATAATTCTGAGCCAGATGAGCGATTTCAGTTTTTAGGTGCGTTGCGGAGCTTGTATCAATTATTTTGTTCTTCTTTCGATTTTAAAATAAGTCCCTTATTTCCTTCGATGTTGAAAGCCTTTTTACCAACATTCTGAAACTGCATTCGATATTGCCGTTGACCTAATTTTGAAACATAATCCTGAATTTTCCATCAAAAAAAAACGACCTTAAGAAAGTGTTTTCATTTGCCACATCCGAGAATCATTTTCTTTTCAATGGTAAATTGGATTATGATCAAGTCGATGGGGGTAGCTATGGGCTCTCCTTTAGCACCTATTTTAGCTAATCTTTTTCTTGGGTTCCACGAAGAAACATGGCTAAATAATTTTAACAAGGCTGACATTTTAATCTATAGACGTTATGTTGATGACACTTTTTGAGTTTTCAACAATGAGCAGGATGCTATGTCATTCTTTGAGTTCATTAACTCTCAACATCCTAACATCAAATTTACTTTCGAGAAAGAGAACGACAGTAGACTTTCTTTTTTGGATATATTGGTTGACAACTCCTTGCGTGACTGCATTTTTTCAGTTTTTCATAAAAAAAAAACTTACACTGGTCTCCTTAAAAAATGTTTTAGTTTTACTCCGTTCCGCTATAAAATTGGCCTTATCCGAGCTCTCATTGACAGAACTTTTAAAATCAACAACACTTCTTCCGCTTTTCACAAGGATTTGATTAAGCTTTCAGACACTCTCAAACGTAATTCCTTTCCTTCACAAATCATTGAAAAAACCTTGAAGCGGTATCTTAACAAGGCTTTTGATCAAAAACGCCGCAACGTTAATGATGAAAACAATACAAGCTATTTTGAGCTTCCTTTTATCGGCTAGTACTCTAGAATAACAGAACTTAAACTACGTTAATTGCTTAAGCGTTTTTGTGAAACGGATCATAATATCAAATTAGTTTTTACTACTTTTAAAATCAAGAATATGTTTTGTTTTTAAGATCGTAATCCTGATGCCTTAAAATCCATGGTGGTTTATCAATTTACTTGTGCGGGATGTAATTCCTGTTATATTGGTGAAACCAGTCGCCATATTTCTACCAGGATTAAAGAACATACAGTAAGCGATGAAAATTCACATATTTTTAAACATTTTTATCAATTTCCTTCATGCAAGGGCATGTACACACCTTCTTGCTTTCGTATTTTGGACTCAGCAAATACTGAGCTCTATTGATCTTAAACTTAAAGAAGCATTTTATATAAGTAAGAATAAACCTGACCTTAGCAAACAGTTACATTGTTTTAATACTTTTTTAACTCTTTAATTTCCGTTTCACTATATTGTAATGCATTACGTCATATTGTCAATAACTTATTCACATTATGTATTCTATATTTGTAATACGTATTGCTTATCATCCCATTAAACTGATGATGGCATAAGCATGCCGAAGGCAATTCCAATGCTAATAGTCTGGAATATCTCAGGTAACATGTGGTTTATACTATGTAAAATCAACCAATGACCCACACACTTTGATAACATGTTTTCTTTATTTCCTTGGTGGATGTGTTTTTGTTTATTTATACGATCAAGTATACATTTTGGGCCTTCAATGACTTTTTCATGGGGTAGTAGTCAAAGTAGCCAAGAAGTCTGACACCATTTTCAAGGCACATGTACCAGTATATATTATATATACTCACCATCCAATGTCTATCATACATGGCTCTAGCCCAAATGGTAAAATCCCGATTTTAGCAAAATTTCTTTAGGGAAACCCTGTAATTAGAGACCCAATGTTTTGCTAATTTGAGCATTTTTTTTTGTAGAACAGACATTAGGCTCAGAACAACTTAGCCAGCCTGCTAATACGGCAAACCGCTTCCAAACAGAAGTACCGAGCAAAGTACCAATAGAGGTAACCTTTTGTGATTATTTATCATTTTTTATGAACGTGGAGTAATTTGCCGTAAAATATTTTCAATTTGGTGAAAACCTCTATTTTCTATGCTCTATTGAAGTCTAGTTAATTTGTAATGGTTTACGACCACGTATAAAAAAGTCTGGTTCAATTCTTGCTAAAGCTAAATCCTTCAGTAGCCAAGTGGCCCATGGAGCCGGCACTTATCTCCAGTTTCTGTACAGCGTTAAGCGGATGAGAGCCTTTGACTTCCCCTAGATGAGACACTAATCCATTGTAGGTTAGCTCCCAGCAGACGCTGGTACTCATTTACCTACCCCAGAAGGATGGAAACCTGAGTTAGCTTAGGCATGGTCGGCCGGCCGGGTCGATTCTTGATTTGATATCAATTTGACGTCAGGTTTCCCTCTCCGGTATTCAAAATTTATGTTTTTCAAAAAAATATTGCAGTATCTTTTAACCGCAATGTATATTCAAAGCTATTCCTTTGAAACAAGAAGAAAGCGAAATTCGAATTCTTAATTTGATGTCAAAACAAATTTGGTGTTAGGTGCACTTTAAATTCAGAAAAAAAGGTTGCGTAAATATTTTGATCCTTGACCAGGTTGAGAATCAAACCTGGGACCTTCGGTTTGGTAAAACAATGAACAAACTGTGCAGAACTTTTAATTATTTTATTGTTGACTGCTTATGCAGACAGTACCTAACAGAAAGATTTTGTCTGGTACTTTTCACAGTTGCCGGTGATGATGACAATGCCTCTGATAATGTACTGCTGTCTGTAGTACTTTCACAGGATGTTAGGGAAATTGCACTGCATCGAAACAATGTTCTAAAGGACATGATTGAAGAGTTTCAAGAAGAAGGCATTCTTCAACATCGTATTAAAATGGTCTTTATTGATGAAAGGGAGAAATAGAAAAAAGAAGGGGCTCAGGCGTCATTAGGGAGGGACTAAGTATATTTTGCAGGGAATAAGCAAGTTTCCTTACAGGTGGTGCTGCCTAGAAAGTAGCATGTCTTCACCATGATTACCAGTCCCAACAGTGGCAAAGTGTTACAAGGATCTTGGTTGCTGGATTCAAGAAAGAGAAATACTCCTCCTGTACTAGCCGTGCAAGTCACAGACGTTCTCTTATTTTTAGTGCAGCTCGTGGCACTTACAGTCTCCGATGTTTGACTCAATAATGTAACCAAAGAGTCTGCCAGTTCTTCAAGTGGAGAACCAAAGGATGAAACAAAGGGCATTCTGCACAGAAATAGTTAAAAGAACTCTTAACCGGTTTTTATTCACAAATTTCTAGTCCCACAAGGTCCGAGGCACGATAAACATCGGCAATTTTACTTTTGTTATTGCCCAAAACAACCCAAGTACTCATTCAAATCTTTTCGGGTCAGTGTGCCCATCTCCGCCCTCTTTAACACGCTAAGAGAGTTTCCGCTGACTGTTTGTATATCGCTAGCTCAAAACAAATTTTGATCTTTATTTCTCAGTGGGTGATGTAAAACTCGTGTTACATTTGTTAGGTTTGGCCTTCCTCAGCTATTCAAATATCTGGGACATCAGCTCAACTTTCTGATATTTAAAAGAAGAGAAGAAGTAAGCATTTTAGTTAATGAATGCCAGACAAAATGGAACCTGGTTCTAACACTGACAGACAAAATAACCTTCATGGGAAGATGTATAAACACAAACCGGACGGCTGTTGGTCTTGGGTCGTGTTGGTTGCATCGTTTGTCTCTCTCACTATCCTTAACGGGTACTGCAATACTTGGGGAGTTTTGTTACCAGATGTCATGGAATACTTTCGCGAAAACAGAGCCAATACCGGTAAGTCCCACTTTCACAATTATTGAATTGGTGAATGAAAAAATAAATGAATAAAAGCACCAGTAGAGAACTATTATGAACGAGAGTGTTACAAAGGACTTTAAATTAAAAGGGTCAGCAGGTCTTCATTCTCAAGTTTGGGTTTGATTAAGGAATCTGACTTTTCAAGTTTTATTACAGAGAATCAAAGTTTAGTATTTACGAAGTTATCCAGTCATCCCCCTTGGCCTTAGCGGAAGACGACAGTAATAAGATCTTTTCATAAATGGCTTGTTTTTGTATCAGTAACTTTCAAAATCGTACGTAAGTAGAAAGGAGACTGGATAAATTAGGAAAAAGTTATAATTTAACAATAAAAACAATATGTCGAATCTGGGTTATATAAACAGCCTATTTACCAATATTTTACTTGTGCGTGAGAAATTACAAATATCATCTCTATGCATGTACGGATTATATATATCATTTGAATGACACAATTAGCTGAGAAGGGTCCATGGCCTGTTCTTATATATCATCATCGATAAGAAAAATTGAATTCGGATGAGGATCTAAATTCCTCTTTTACGCTGTGATATTGTTAATTTTCCTGATAGTTGATAAACAGTCGCACTTAACCCTTACAGTTATCATAATGAAAGTGCTCTAACATTTTCCACGGTTGCCAAATACCAGAAAGATTCACATGCATCTCTTATGTTAATGACCGAAGTTTGAACTTTGAAGTATCTGTTACTGCATGTACTGAGACAGCGCGTACACTTTTTGCCGATGGAGTGTCCGACAGCTTTCTTAAATTATATTTTATAATTTTTCTACTCACAGTTAAAAGTAAAACTTTACTTTTGCTGATAAGCAGCAATGGAATTCCTCCTTGTTGTTCGTATTACCAAAAGGTTTCGCAAAACTTTCAACTAAACGTGATCACATTTTGGATTCACCTGACTGGTGAATCTTATTGTCGTTTTGTCTCATTATTACTTAAGACATTTGTTTGAATTTGTCCCAATACTGAGTCTAATGGCTTTATGCCTTTAAAACGAAGACATTTTTCATGCCCGATGGATGACAAGATTGAAATGTGTATATTGGTTTAAAGTTTGTCAGAAACATCAACATGGGCCGTTTCAAGGAATCATTTGCCCTTTTAAAACTGAAATGGTTATGTTTGGGTAGGATGCACCAAAGTATGAAATTTCTGCCGTGAATCGTCTTAATCATTTCTCATAATCATTCGCCAACTCTTTACAACTCTAATATTTTGCCGGTCAACCTTTAATTCAACTCCATTAACCTTCGCCAGCTCTAATCATCACTCAACAACTATTTTTTGTTTTTGTTTGATACAGGTTTAACAAAAGCTGTAGTGAGTAATTATCAATGAAGGAGAAATAATTTCTTTGTTCTTTTTTCAGCATTAGTCGGTGCACTCATGAATGGAGCAGCCTTCTGTTTGAGTCCCTTAGCCTCGAGTTCATGTGCCCGCTTTGGTTGTAAACTGAACGCTATATTTGGCGCAATATTGAGTGCTGCTGGGTTTGCTTTAAGTTCAATGGTACCTAGTCTATATCTCATGTTTGTGACCTACAGCGCCATTTCTGGCATTGGAGTTTGTTTTCTGTATATGGCATGTACTCTTGTGGTCATAAAGTACTTTGTCAAGAGACGAGCGCTTGCAGTTGGTGTTGTGATTTCTTCACCCTGCATTGGGGTGTTACTGATTTCAAAAGTTAACAATGTATTTCTCGAGACAGTTGGAGTCATTAATATATTCCGAGCAATGGCCATTTCAATGGGAATTCCTTTTCTATGCGCATGCGTGTTTGATCCTAGTGTTGCACCATCTGAGAAAGAAAATCCCCAGTGTTTGCCAGACGAACCAGCAAAGAAGACAAAATATTTCGATTGGTCTGTTTTAGGAAACAAGTTGTTTTTAATCTACACCATATCGTTTAGTATTGCGTATCTGACGTACTTTGTATTGCCCGTCCATGCGGTAAGTTGAAATTTCTTATAGGATTGAGAAACTTTATTTTAAAACTAGGAGTAGGAAATGCGGGCTGGAAGGTTGTAAAATGAGACATATTGCAGGATTTTGACCCCGGAAATGAATAGAACCTACATCAAACTTGTTTCCCTCCTTGATTTAAGAATTCCGAGTATCCAGTTGACGAACTGGGCCCGGAATCGATGCAAAACTTTCCAGATGATAGCAATATAGCTGGAATGATTGATTTTTTGCACCAGTAACAGTAAACCCCTCCCCACTTCCCCCTAAAAGCAGTTACCATGATGACTGCCACAAAAGCGAAAAATATGGCGGACAAACTATTGGCACGATCCACGATCTCCTATAGTGACGTAATAAAATCTCACATTGTGACTGGTCAGATACGACACCCTTTGTTTTTTTCGCGGAAAAAGGAAATCTATAAATAGACACTTTTGTGACTGTGCTAATGGCCATACCCAGTATGGAATGAAAGAAGAGAAAACAATTTTTAAGCCCTTGGCGGGAATCGAACCCCACATCTTCGGTTTACTTTACATTCTATATATATACAGCGAACGCATTTAATATACTTTCATACTCAGTATGGGAGAATCACGCTCCTGGTAATGAGCTCCTGAAAGAAAATAAATAGATATTAAATGCAAGGAGAACTCGGAAAAAAACCCGATCCCCAGATAGGATTTGAACCCACGACCTTCCATGATCTAGTCAGATGCTCTAACTACTGAGCTACTGAAGACTATGGTGTATGGTGGGCAAAGGGTCAGTTTTTAGGTCTCCAGTAGCTCAGTGGTTAAAGCATCCGACTAGATCACGGAGGGTCGTGGGTTCAAATCTCATCTGGGGCACGAATTTTTTGTTACCAGTTTTCCTTGCATTTAGTATCATGTTATTATTGTTTCGTTTTTAATATTAAGATATATAGAATAGAGATTATAAAGAACGAATTACGTTAGGTCAAAAAAGTAAGACTTGCATTTCACCTTTACTCCTGATAGACGATAATCACACGCTAATGAACATATGCCTATTGTATATTTCAGGTCAAATATGCAGATGAGTTGAATATATCAAGGAATGACGTCATCCCCCTCTACACTTATCTTGCAATCTCTCAATTTTGCAGTCGTAACTTGTTTTGTTATTTTTCAAAACGCTGTTTGGTTCATAAGTTTTATATATACCAAGCTGCCGCCTTTGCATATGGGGTTGTTCTTTTTTTCGTTCCCTTTGCAACAACAGTTAATCATTTGTTGGTAATTTTCGTCATTGTTGGCCTCTTGGATGGAGGCTTTTACAGCGTCAGCCCTCTGCTGGTGGCTCATTGCGTGGGCGAAGATCAAATTCCAGCGGCTTGGGGAATATTCCTTATGATAAGCAACGCTTTTTCCGCCATGGGACCTTTCTTTGCAGGTATTTATTGGCTTAATAATAATTTGAATTAAATAAATTTAGAATTTTAAAAGTTGAAATAAATTCTTTTCCCAGCCTAATGGGCCATGCATGAAGCGGTAATTATTTCTGGTTTCTGTAGTGTTAAGCAAATGAGACTATTTGAATTCCCGGCCAGGGGCTGGACACTAATACATCACATGATAGCTCCTAGCAAAAGCTGGTACTCACTTCCCGACCGCGTAAGGAGGAATCAACTTTGACGAGAAAGGAGGGCAGACAAATGTGCAAATCTTAGCAAACTTTAGGTTTGAACCCAGGATCTCAAGGCCAAAACACAAACGTCTTAAAGCTTACCAATAGATCGCCTTATTGATAAATTAATAAATTCAGCGCTAAAATAAACCAAGAATTTTTAATGGAGAACTGAATGCTAAATCTAACCTATTTTTGTGTGAACCTATTGGTATAGTAAATTAACTTTGTGAAGTTTTTTTTTTTTAAATTTAAGTCAAATTACATTGAGAAATTAAATGTAAACTTTGGAAAAGGTTTGATACTGCGGTCGCTAATGAATTGTCAGCGGTATGGTATGACGTAGGTTACGTTATTCAGAGCTTAAATATGGCAGTGTGTTTCGAAATTTTGATATATTTTGGGCGATCTATGTCTTGAGAAGTTTTCTTTTTTATCTTTTGTAGCAGCCAAAAGCCCCACAATAACCATGGTTTTTGCTCTTTTTAATCATTCTAGTATCATAACCTTACGTCATAAACAACCG
Organism: Zoanthus solanderi; assembly: GCA_024336925.2. NCBI lineage: Eukaryota > Metazoa > Cnidaria > Anthozoa > Zoantharia > Zoanthidae > Zoanthus > Zoanthus solanderi. Next base: position 1,802 of record JANCMA020470572.1, on the reverse strand, counting down.
CTGACTGCGTATATTGAACCGCCGATAAAATCTTATTAATTTGTTACAAAACCAAGTTTTTCTGAACTACTCGGCTAACAACTTAAAAAAAACTTCAAATAGTTGCTCTGCTGCTAGGGTTCAGTTCTCCTTTAAAACGTTCTTTTAAAATGATACATTAAGTTTTCAGTGCCAACGAAAAAAGCGGGAAGCGCAAAGTCATTCCACCATAAGAAAAAAATTCCCACTACTAGCTTTGCTAGATTATGCTTAGTCATACATACTCGTCTAATCAGATTTCTTATTTTTAGCGCACCGTAAGAAGAATTAATATCTCTATCATTATCTGCCGTTTGGTTAATTTTGTTAGTGCCAGTCCACCGAGCAAAATCTCGGGTTAGATTTTCAACCGGTCCAACACTCAGCTTTTTATAATAATTGAGAAGAAAGTGTTTCCTTTTTTATTTTCTGTCAAAACACCTTCGCATTTTTTCGTTTATGGACGTTAAAAGCTGCAGGTCCTTGTTTCTAGCTCTATCAAAAACTTAACCCTAACACATTTATCGCAAAGAGTATGATAACAATGCCGTGGTCTACTATCGGCATTAATAAAATTTATAATAAACGCTAGCTGGCGTTTTACTTAATCCCAGAATAACAGTTTCGTTGGAGAATTTCAACGTTCTCTACCCTGGAGACTATTCTAAGATTTCAGCTCATGGCAACATATACAAGCCGTATTCCTTGACAGTGGGGATACATTGCAGTCTTATTTTAGTTACAAAAGGATCGACACGTCCAAAACTCACCGGAAGAATCACTTGTCATAAAGTTTTCAGACTTTTCAAAACCGCCTATGGTGTACAAGACATCGTGATTAGCAACTTAAAATGGTTGATTTTGACAACTACAAACATTTCAACATAGTTGACCAGAAATAAAAGAAGGAATGAGGAAAACCTGGCTTGAAGCACAAAAAGAATATGGCGGTATGAATATGTCGAAGGCAACGTGAGTGCTTAAAAGACAGAGCGGTCAAGAATTTAAATAATGCTGGCCCAATTTTATGAGTCGTTAAAATTATAATCCAGTATTTGGTGAGTTAACTGCACTTAGTAACTTATTTATATCGACTCGAATTGTGGAGAAGCATTCGCCTTAAAATGTCCACTTTTGCCTCATATGACAATGTCAGGATTCTTGCTATTTTGCCAAAGCTATAAATGTTAAACAAAACTTTCACAATATCCATTCTTCTGCTCATTTATTTGTACAAGGTTACATTTTATGCTAGCGAAAAATTGTTCTTCAACATGCAGCCGCTTGGGAGTCCTGAGGTGTTAAAGTTGGTCAAAAATGAATGTATTCAGGGTCAAGATTAGGTTAATTTAGGGGGCTGGTCACACTCAAAACCAATTAGGGCAATTGAGACAATGTTGTTACCGTGACTGTCAGTTGGTAAGGTTATATAAAAAAATATGATGAGAATCCGCTGACCCCCATCTTTCGAGATTTTTTCATATTGCCTGGTTTTCTCTGTCAGTTCTGTGGCCTGTGGCCCTTACAGCATTCCGGTTTCAGTTCTTAAAACTCTAAACATCGTCATCTCAAAACCGTTACAAATTTTATATAATCTTTCATTTGCTTCAGGTGTTGTCCCAGATGTCTTTAAAATTGCTCGTGTAATACCAATTTTCAAATCTGGTTCACATTTTCTGTTTCCAATTTCAGACACATTTTCCTATCATCAATTTTTAATCAGATACTTGAGCGCCTTATGTATAACAGACTTGTTAAATTCTTGGATAAGTATTATTTGTTAT
>JANCMA020470466.1:0-10684 GCA_024336925.2 Zoanthus solanderi | reverse complement strand
ATCCATCCACGACATGCTCGCATCCTCGAGAAAAATGTTAACCATTATGGAGAAAGAATATTTTTGGAGTCTTTGCATTCTCAATTGGATAAGAACATCGTAAACGAAAGAAAACCATTCCATTGTGCCTACATTCCATTATTAAGAACCCTTGGGAAAAACAACAGTCGGCAAAGTACAAGCGAAATTTGAAATTTTAAGCAGTCCCCTGAAGAAGAACTAGTGTAACAGTTCGAAAATTTGAGAGGTTTTTTTTTAAAACTTTTAGTGGTTTCAACTTTTTAACTTTTTTATAAATCAGTTTATACAAATATTTAATCATGCACACTGATTGCATTAATACAAATAGGTTTATATATCATTATGTACATATAACACATGCATGCTAGGGACGATCACAAAGAAACAATATGACCGTCTAGATGTGGTATACAATCGATTCCTCCGTAGTATGATCCATGACGGATGGTCCAGAGCATCAAATTCAAAGGAATCACACGAAACTTCAAGTTCAAAATATCACATTTAAAACTCCATAACATCTGCCACTCCGAACCAGTATGAGTTTTCACAAATACTTCAAAAATAATATATTGCGCATCTGATCTGACTCCCAGTGAACGCCGCCCGAAAATAAATGATTTTCCCGATCGATAGAAGAGATAAAAAGCTCCCACTAACAGTTGCACTTGTCCATCACGTCCCGAAAAGCTAGTGCGTTGAGGACAAAATGATTGTTGATGCGATGATGAGACGGTTCTGATTCAGCTCCTATGGCGCCGGTAGGCGTTGATACTTGAGGCAACTAAAAGGAACAGTATAAGGCCACGCTCGTAGCTAGAATTACCCCTCAAATCTATCACAAATGAGCTGAATGATAGCAGCCATGGACAGCCTCATCCGCATGGTATAGCTAACAAACAGGCTCAGGTTCTCACACAGGCAGCCCAAGTTTGGTGTTAGTTGAACGATTGACTCGCCTTTACAATAGTGATTTTGTGGAATATAGATAAACAACGGTTTCGATATTACTATACTTATATTTTGAGCAAATGTCGATAATAAAGTTTGTTTATCTCAGTTGTTGTCGTACTTACAAAGCAAGTTTGCTCTCTTTCAACGAGAAAACGAGCTCTCCCGTTCTCCAAGTTTAGATTATTGGAACCCAGATGGCAGTTAATCTAAGGGTGGGCGTAATTTTATGACAATCCGGGGCCGGTTGCTCAGAACTCCGATTAACTTAATCCTGGGTTAAGACAAAATTCAAGGAGTTATTTTTTCATAAGTAATGCTTTGTGATGCTTACAAAATACTGTTCAGTTTTACCAATAAGAAACATGTTAACTTCAAAATTCCAGCCCAAAGCAAGCTATAGAAGGTAGGAAACGGGAACATGGATTAAAAATTTAACTCTGGGTTAGCACTAATCGGTTTTGAAGAACCGGGCCCTGGTTGTTAGGAGGGAATTTATCATGCTTTCGGAGTGATTGATCAAAATCTTGACCCGCCAGCCTTTCTCTCTTTCTTCATATGGAACTGCCGATTTTCCAGCTGCCACTAAATTACTTCCCTATGGCCCTTAAATGTACAAGCGAGACAAACTGAGACAACAATTGAGGTAAACAAGCTTTATTTTCAACGTTTGCTGAAAATAGTAGTATAATAATCTTGAAAGCGTTATTTATCTCATAGCCCATACGAATCACTATTGTAAAGGAGATTCAATCGATGAACAAACACCAAGCTTGGGTTGTCTAGGGTTCCCACAGAAGGTAATAAGTAATAATGAATGGGTAAGGCTTCTGGAATGTGGCTCAAATGCGAGTGACTTTAAAAGAAGCAAGCACTTATCGTCAAAATTTGAAAAACAAAGCTTTATGAAGAGTCATTTGTAAAATTTTACAAAAACAACTTTAGTGAAATACGGAAGTATGGAGCAACTCGTACTGAAGCTAACTTGAAGTCACTAAAATGGGTTTTAAGGCCACCACGTTTGCAGCGGCCATTACCCCTTAAATATACCATGACTTTCACTATTATTATTACTTTCATCTGTGGGAACCTGAGTTTGTTTGTTAGCTTTGCCATGCTGATGAGGCCTAATAAGACCAAAACAGCTATCCACAGCTACTATCATCCAAGCTCTTTATTTATTATGGTAAATATAAGGGGTATACCCGCTGCAAGCGTAACCTTAGTGCCCATTTTAGTGGCTTCAAATTAGCTACTAGCACGTTTATGCTAGCTATATTAAGTTAGACATGTAATAAAGTACATTGCTTACCTCGTTTTTTCTGTGGAGTTTCGGATTCTTCAGCACTTTCAGAACATCTTTTCCTTTTCTGTCCTCTTCCAGTGCTGGCTGTTTGAGAGCTTTCGATTCCTGAACCCTCGTCATTATCATCTGATTGGTAAGCAGATAAACCTGGAATTTGTGATGAGGTCTTTTCTCCCTTGTCAATCTCTGTGATAGCTTGATCGAGCTTAGAATGGAGTTCGGAGGTTGTTTCCAGCAGATCGGAGACGGCTTGATAGTTTATGTCCTGTTTGTTCTTATCATTTTGTACTACATCAAGTTTGGTTTCTTCCGATGTAAGATGACTGCTGCCTGTAAAGAAGACAAGAAAACAAAGTTTTGAGAATGTGTTTCTCTGTTTACTGAAACAACTGCCTTTATTACCAACGTTAGCGGTTATGCAGCAGGCCTCGATTTTTAAGGTAGTATTGCCTTTGCGTTTTAGAGAGTACAACAAGCTTAATCGGAGGTTGGGCAATTACATCGTTTGGTTTTGATTTTTGATGTTTCAAAATACCAGTTTAAAATCAGATTTCAGTAGAACCGTTTCAAACAATTTATATTTTCCGTATACACACGACCCTTTAGGCGGGTGTCTATACGAAGTAAATACAAATGACAAGTGGTTTCCACGGTATCCCATGAGAAAGCGTTGCATAATTAAGTTATCCCATGCCTTAAAAAATACAACTAACTAATTGGGGAGTTCTTCATCAGTTTCTTGTTCACCTCTAAAAGAATTTTTACTTTATGCAAAGAACTCTCACGACGTTGACCGACAACTTTGGCGCCATTTCGGAAACGTAAGCACACACTTTTGGCGCCATTTCGATAGTCTCTTGCAAGTAATGGCGGGAGAGCCGAGTGGAATGCTACCCGTTGGATATCGTAGAATATGCAACGAACTTCCAGGCCTCTGATTAGCCAAATACCAGCGAAGCCAATGACGTTTTGATTACTTTCAACTCAATATCAAAACATTTCGATAGCCGCTTGCAAGCAATGGCGGGAAAGCCGGGTGGAATACTACCCGTTGGATACCGCAGATAATGCAACGGATTTCCAGGCCTCTGATTAGCCAAATACCAGCGAAGCCAATGACGTTTTGATTACTTTCAACTCAAAATCAAAACATATATGCGCAGCAAAATTTACAACAATAAATAAATACAAAACTCTAAAGTCAAACATCGAATTATTAATTTTTTAATTATCTAAGTTCAAAATAATCCAAAACTGCATTAATATCTTTTTTGTATAAATCAAATTTATAAAATAAGTTTTAAAAAATGCACGCCGCGATCGCAATACTTTTCTGAAAGTTGCAATTAAATAAAAAAAACAGCCTTTTAACATAAGTTTTAAATATACACAACCAAACTTTTATTGTTCTCTTTTCAAGTTTGTTCAAGAAAATATTACTCTAAAATGAAGCACAATTCTTTAATAAAGTCATTATCACGCCTTGATAAAAGTTTTCAACGCAAAACACAGACTGAATATCAATCAATAATTTTCGACGCAACCTGACTAGAAGTAGAAGACGTTTTCGAAAGGCATTCCGAGCCTGGCGACTTCTACTGTTTGTAAAATGTAATTGCTCACATACAATTGTTTTTATAAATCATCAACTTCTATGTTATTCTTTAAAGTTATTGGTAAAAATCGGAAGACCTGTAGTAAGTTGAATACAACCACAACTAAAAGCATAGAAATCAAAGTTTGCCCTCAATTCTGTTTCGGACTGGACCGCACTAAATATTCGTCGGGCAGAAATTTCTTGTCTGCTTGTTTATTTCGGTCTCTGTAAGATTACATACACTCAGCTTTCCATATTTTCATAATTAGAGATGAACAAATTAAGATCAAGCCATATCTTGAATCCGAACTCTAATCAAAACGACCAAAAGTGTATCTCCAAATGTTAAAAACTGCAGTTCATTCACACTCCTAGTTTCTTCCTTCAGTTTGCCATTACTTCTGGAAACTTCCACAAGTTCCTCTGATGAATTAACATAAACTTTCTCCATATATTTGGCAATTCGGAGCCAGCTCGCGCCCTGAGCCCTGTTTCTCTTAGTTTTAATCTTGGTCTTTACTATTGTTTTCCCATGAAGGATCAGTTGATTCCTCAGTCTATGAAGTCAGCAAATATTGCAGTGGTTTGGTAGATCAAAGATTACCAAAACCTTTTGGCAGAACAGCCTGTAAAACTTTTTTATAAAGTACGGTGAGCTTGTGAACGCAAGTCACTGTTCTTCCTTGACTGCTTTAAAATTTCTACACATGCGCAGAACCAGAATTTCACTCAGTCAGTCACTCACTCAGTCAGTCAGTCACTCACTCACTCACTCAAGACGATAGCATAGTGGCTTGGCCTCTTACGAGGCACTAGCCACAAAAATAGGAAAAATCGAGGGGGAGGGGACGTCCATTTAACACACTCCTGCTTGGACGTTTGAGGGTTAAGGGATCCCATGAATCAATCCAAGCAATCAGGATCGAGAGAGATAAGTTGTCTTTCTTGGTCGTCGGATTAACTGCTTAATAAACGTGTTTAGAAGAAAAAGCCATCGCAAAAATTGAAAATGAGCCAGTTCAGGAAATATTAACGGATGCTGGTTTTCTTTTTTCATTTGTGTGTTCTTTGAAATCTTTTGCACTATTTCTCTTCATGAAGCTTTTAGACGCAGTTAAGTTTGAAACGAAGTCAACCCACACCATTGCCAGTCCCTAAATAATCCAGCTATGAGTGATAAACCAAGATGGCCGAAATTCTGAACTTTCTTTTAAAATGAAATTTAAAATGCAGAAGAAATTTTTTTTTCGCTTCTAGGTAATATTACTTACCGTTTTCTTGTTGGCTAAGTTCAGCTTCTTCACATTCTTCAGAATTCCGCTTCCTTTTCAACCCTTTCGTTGCACTCCCATCTTGTTCAAGAGCTGGTTTTTCGAGTTCGCCTTTATCGGTACTATCTTCTGGTGGCCTTGGAACATCCAAATTTTCATTTTCAGTGCTATCCGAGGCTGGATTAGTAGAAGAATGCACCACTGCATCTGGGCCACTTTCCTGCTGGCTTTGATGTTCTTTGTTCTCACCTGTATTCTGATGAGCATTCGAAGAAGCAACCTTTATCTCTTCTGATGCAGTAAAACTGCCCTCTGGTAAAACAAAAATGAAAATATGGATATCAACATACATCAACCTTTTTTAAAACACTTGTATAACAAATAGGTGGAACTGATTTGAAAGATAATCTGGTACAAAAAAGCTCTCAACCTAAACAGCAGGGGCTTTCCTTGACTGAAATAGGATTGATGGGTTGAAATTTGTCACAGAAAAGTTATCAAAATTTCCAAAAACTACAGTATCTGTTCCTCGAAAAAGACAAGTTTTATTGAGCACAACCTTTCACACACCCTAAAATTCTCTCATCGTGATTCAGATTTATAAAATAATTTGGATAGTACGCCCATTTTGATTGGTTAAGAAGTGTGTTTTCATAGCGCTATGAAGCACGAAAATGACATGAGCGATATTTTATTTTATTTATTTTTATTTTATTAGCTTCGCCTGATAAAGAATTCATAAATACATATTATAGTTTATACAAAGTGGCTTAACGATGAATTATACATGTACATACGAAAAAAAAAAAAAAAATGTCAGGCGGGGTTGCCACAACAGCAGATGCCAATAACTGTGGCACCCTCCAGACGTCATGTAATTGTCCTATTATTTCTTCTGCAATCGACCAGTTTAGAATTCCTAGTTGCTGCTAATTTGAATGACTGCAGATTCATTTTAAACACTTTTAGCTTCTTTTTGTTGTGAAATATTCAAAAATACTTGTGAGAGAGAGAGCGAGAAGTCACAACTCCAACAATACACACAGTTGTAAGTAGTGTCAAACTACATTGACATTTAGGAATATTTAACTTCATACTGAGACTAACACTATACAAATTGAGTCCGCTGTCATTGTTGAAAGCAGCAATTACAAATGCGAAAATAGTCTACTGCCATTGCCGCTGCTATCACTGTCATCAACATGGCCACTTTCACTGTAGGTTCTTATCATTTTAAAACAAATATAACCAATACCTTTGCTCCCGCTGCAAACTGTGGAGTTCCTGGAATAGCTGACTGGCTTCTTTTCTGCAAAGGACTTTCCGGAGCTTTAGGAGTTAGACCTGAGTCACCACTTAGCCTTTTTGGAGATTGGAAAGCGGCAGCTGATATTTCTGTGTCCAGTCTTCTCCCAATGGGGGGCCCCTGGTCAGCCTCGTTACTACGAGCAGAGTTTCCCTGTGAAAACTGACCTAAATCCCCATTAATATCAAGTCCCGATCCTCCCCGAGAAGTAGTACTGACTTCACCATCATTACTTCTTCCTAAGGCCCCCTTCGGAAAACGTCCACCCTCTGCATCTGCACTTCTTACTGACCCCTCCCTTGACAGTTGCCCGCTGTCATTTGACGAGGCTGAATCCGATGACCACATTCTCGTGCGGAACTGTGTATCTTGTAGCCGTGTGGAACTGGCAAAATAGTCAGGACCAATCCTTGCTCCATCAACTTGTTCCGATTGGGGTATGGTGACTAATGGGACATCATGATAGTGTTTAAAAAGTCCGGTTCCGCTACTGATCGTAGAGGATTGTGGGTGGTGACGAACAGAAGATGTTGTGGTCTGACTGGCAAGCGGTGAAAATACACCAGAACCTAACGAATAGAAAAATTATACAATCAGGAAGCTGTCACAGCGAATAAAGCCTAAATAAAAATTTGGAATGGTCTTGCAATAATTTTTAGAAAGGTCAAATTTCGAAAAACAAATTACTAGATAGAGAGACAAGATATGAGAAGAGATGAAGCAGAGAACCTGGTTTCAGTATTCGTTGAGTAATTTTATGGTTACGGTTAAGACTTATGGTTAGCTATAGGGTTAGGGTTTATTCTTGCATGGGTGTACTTCCGCTGACCTAGTAAACTGTAGTCGCGTTCTGCACTCAGCATTCTGCAAATTATACTCACCGCCTTTAATGTGCAATTCTCTGTAAATTTAGTGCGGTTAGTTCAAGTTTTGGAAAGAAACTAAAGACTATATGTTTCTAAAAGATATATTAGTCGCCTTATACTTTTCTTTATTGATAACTTGCAGAATTTTGCATGACTTACGTGCTAACACTCGAATTTCACACAAGCTTACACGAATTCATTCATTCATCTTCTGTCCGTATAAACATTTATCAAAAAAATTGGTGAATATGCCCCGAGCGGGAATCGAACCCACGTCTTCCTGTATTCTAGTCAGGAGTGCTAACCACTACACCATCAGGGACCACCACACTGGCAACGTAGCAGTTTGATTAGTTAAGTTGGTTAACGTGTGAAGATTCCCGGGCCCAATTTTTCTGAAAGGTAAATGCAGCCTCATACTACTGGAGTGTGTTTCGACTTCGACATAAGGTTCAGATCCACTGAATAATACCAAATGTGAAGCATATGTGAAACAACAACAAGCGGCTTGGCCCAAGCCTATATGCAAACATATATCAATGTATGTTGTTCAATAGTATTAAAGAAACAAACATTTATCAGAAAAATTGATATATATATGCCCCGAATCGAACCAACGTCTCTCTGTATTCTAATCAGGAGTGCTAACCACTACACCATCAGGGACCACCACGCTGGCAACGTAGCTGTTTTATTTGTTAGCGTTATCGTTGTGTTTGTGTACTTAGTAAGATAGTGTGTAAATGATTAAATCGAGGTTTTTCTAGTCTGATTTCTATTTTTAAAAGAGCTTCATATCCAGTTGTTAGTAATGATTAAAATAATACCTCTTCTTTCAAGAGTGAACTTGTGAAGACATTACAGCTCGGACTTGGGTCCAGGTGGGCAAGTCTCTGTGTGTCCTCCTTAACTCTATGTACCATGGAGATGCAGACGGTCATGATAAGGTAACTTGATTGACAATCACCATTGCTTTCTTAAAAAAAAAAACAAAAACAAAAAAACGTAAATCCCCCTCTCTCCCCAGTTAAGAATCGCAACTGGTAGGAGGCAAACCAGTTGGCTATTTACCAAGCGTGGTGAATTTGCCCGTGGGATTATCGAGGACAAATTCATTCAGTAGTCCAAGTCGGGGATTTGAACCTGGGTCTTCCGCATTCAAATCCCCAACTCTGACCACTGAGCCATGCTGTCTCCTTTCTTTCATCTCCCATTCCCTCATTCACATGGAATATAAACTAACCTAGGCCCAACCCCGGATAAAACTAATCTGGGTTAAAATTTTGACGCTCTAACGCGAGTTCAACGTGAGTTAATAGAAGACAAACGCAAATTATTAAATGTACATACAGTCTTTGTTTAAAATTTCAAAACTTGAGGAGTCTGAATGTTAATGATATTATAATTATAATGATATTAATTTATATAGTGCATTTATCCATGTAAATGTTCAAATGCGCTATACAAGAAAGTAAAAACTCGACAGTTTTGAGTCTTAGATCTTCCGCTACTGCAGCTCACATAATTTTATATATTAAGAATACTCTCAGTATATTAGACAGACCAACAATATTGAGATTACTATCCTATCACTGCACTCATCCAACAAAGAGTTGCAGGTACAGCCTCATCGTCGTCTCAAAACTTACAAAGAGATGTCGTTCTCAGTTATAGCACCAGAACTCTGGAATGCTCTCCTACTGCACATAAAGTGTTCCAATACGTTAGAATCTTTAAACCCATAACTCGAAACGTTTTTGTAAAACTCATTTTGAGTAATAAGCTTCTCAATTATTACTCAGTATAAACCATCCATAAGTGAATAGTACTTTACATGCACGCTGATTGGCTAGCTTGGAGGTGATTAGCCAAGTAACATTCACCTCCGAGCAGCAGAAGAAAAACAAAATAGCTTCCCGTTTCGCTTCGGTTTCAAAGTGTCACAAATAAAGTTACTCTTTGGTCCGCTAGTTATTCAGCTTGTATGGTATATACTAAAACAGTTATTCACCTCAGTGTCAGGGAAAGTGGTAGATATTCACCTTGCCCTTTGCGGCTCGGTAAATATCCACTACTATTCACTTCCACTTCGGATCATAATTGTTTTAAATTATTCTCTAATATCATTGTAAATACTTTTAAATAGTTTAGGTTTTTAGTTTTACATATTTTTAACCACGTTTTTGTATTTAATTTAATATTATTATTGATGTTATTGCTATTCTTCTTCTTCTTCTTCTTCTTCTTCTTCTTCTTCTTCTTCTTCTTCTTCTTCTTCTTCTTCTTCTTCTTCTTCTTTTTCTTCTTCTTCTTCTTATTATTAATTACTGACGTTTCATTCTTAATTTGATCAAGCTTGCTGCCAGAGTTACTTTTTCGACTTGCACAGATCTCGGCGACAGTTTCCATGGCAACTCCGATGTTGGAGTTTCTTTCAGGTTTGTAAGTTTTAATAGGATCATCATTCTTATTTGCAACATAGTTGTACCAAACGTACTTAATTTCACTCAATAACGATGGCCTTTTGTCTTTTCAGGTCTCGTTCATCTCCCACATTTGTACGCAAGTTTTCAAGATAGCCAGTATAAGAGTGTATTTGCAATATGTCTGCCTTATACTGATACTTTTAAGTAAGTAATGAATAAAAACATTTTGATGTTGTTCCTAATATTGCAATTTTTCTTATTCGGTATCTGATTTTGGTTTTGATCATTCATTTTGTCCAGATACTCGCAATATACAGTGACTCTTGCGTACCACGTTATTGCTGCCTGGTTTGTTCGTTCACGCATCCAGTACAGAAAGGGATTTGTACCATACATCAGTAAGGCAGGTAGAATTTGAAAAAGTAAGCAGTCGACGACTGCATGTGGCATAGGTATTTAGGGAACTGCAGCAGAACAAGTCATATTTAAACCCAACAAAACAAAAAAAACATCGTTCTCTTAAATAATTGAAGAAATAACATCAAGGATAGAAATTTAGTTAGTAAGCAACCTTCGTTCAGTGTAAAAACTCTTCGCCTGCAATTGGTCAAAATTGATCGTGTGATTCCAGTATATCTGTCACTAACCGGCACGACCATGCGGTTATGAACGTTAACCTTTGTTTCGCTATGCTCGGTCCGTACTTCAAGCCCTCAGTCTGAGATTTCCCTGTAAAGACCTCACTGTCGGTTAATAAGTGTTATAAAATCAAGTATTGAATCGATCGGCATGAACAGTAAACAAATTGTTCAGTTGTAGACGTTCCATTTTGTTAAGTTGCTGTAAAAGACGAACTATGCTTAATTAACCCTTTCAGTGCCAGTCAGTTATCAACAACCAACTTCTCCTTATATAACACATACAAAATACGACATTTGGT
>JANCMA020470363.1:0-10686 GCA_024336925.2 Zoanthus solanderi | reverse complement strand
AGAGCCGTGGGGAAGGAAGGATGTGGCGTTGTGAACAATAATGGCCCCCATCCTTTTCTCTCGCGACGCCTCTGTTGCCTACTTCGTTAGGATGGAAACCTGAGCCAATGTTGGCGAAAAGCAAAATAACACAAATGTTCAACCTGGGATCGAGCCGAGGACATTTGTGGCTGAAATGCAGGGCTCTTATCGCGTCGCCGTGACCGGAACAAGTAAAATGACAAAGCGTGTTTATTCGTTCCGCTTTATAAGGGATTAACCATGATTAAGAGTAAAGAATTCAATGTGACAAACAATTTTCCTTTAAAATATTCTAATCGCTTCCCTTCCTTTTTCAGCACAATCAAAATTATGTAAAGAAATTCTGCAATCAATAAAAAACAAATCCGAGCTTCACGGTTAAGTTTTTTTTTTTTAAAAAGTAATGGAAAAACTTTTTAAGGAAAATGTATCACATTACAATTATTATGCCTTCTTTAGTGCAACGCTGATATAACAAAGTGCGAAGAGACCGGACGATTTACTTTATCTTTTATATGACGGGGGTTCGTAATAAACGAAACCCTGATAAAACGACGTAACTGAAAAAATGCCCGGGTTAGAGCGATAACACGTATTTGATGGGCGGCATCCTTATTTGATTTATTAAGTGGTAAAAGTTACACGTTATAAACTGAATTGAAAGAGTAAGTCAAGATGGTATCAAGACCGCAGCAGAACAGTTTTCATACAAACAGTATATCTCATAACTTTACTAAGGTTCCAGTTCTTTTTGTTATGGAAGAAATACTTGTTTTGTGAACTTCGTTGCATTGCAGTAAAATGTTGCATCGTGACCCAAAATTTGGTTCGTTATACCGGGTTTTTAGTTATATACGGGGTTCGTTATATCGGGGATTTTACCTTTACAAATTAATGTAAGCATTTAAATTTCTTGTAAGCTTGTTTGACGAAGAGACATGGTACAGCACATCTTCTAAAAGAGCACTAAAAGCCGAAAAAAATCCAGAAAAATAGTCAAAAACAGTCAAAAAAACAAGGGCATAATATTTCTCATTATCATATTTCAACGGAATGAAATTCATAAATCTTTCTCTTCATCCCTCAGTTGTTAGCGTAGCATAGTGGTAGAAGTCGGGAACAGTAAGACCTGTCTGCCCAGTTCAACACGCACGAGACTCCTATCTAGTTTTTTTTTATTATTAGCAAAGGTTGCTTTTTCTTCATAACTGTACACGGCGCAACTCTCGCGTACGAAATGCAGCATCTTTTCATCGTTAATTAATGTCGTCTCTGCCAATCATCGAGCTTCATTACGACACTGGCAGAAATGGCAGTAACCTGAAACAAACCGCGAAGAATTGTAGCCGTCCACTTCTCGAAAGAAAAGCAGCCAAATTGCGAAAAAGAAAAAATGGGAACCTAAATCTTACCAGGCGTTGAACTGGTGAACAACCGCTCACCGTTCTAGAGCTCTACCACTAATCTATGCAAACAACCGTTTGGAGTCTCCTAAATTTTAATGACTAGTTGGCGAGGTAATACATCACAAACTGGTCTTCATTATAACCGATATCATGCCATAAATTTTTGTAACTGTCGCCAAGGTTACGGGCGTGGCCTCGTCGTTGAGCAATTGCTGAAATTGACGAAGTTTAAGGGTTCTATTCCCGTTGAGAGAATTTATTTCACTTTTTTTTCCTGTGTAAAGTTCGTGTTTTTATTGAAACCACCAATGTATGTAAGACCGATCCCGGGTTTCCGGGTTTGTTTGATTGTACCCGGTTTAGTAAGGCGGTTAAATGCGCATGACGTTGGAACGATGTAATTCAATAGTTGTTCTATAAGAAGGCATGGTTAAGCCAACGTTCTCCGATTTGTAATTGAGATACAGTCATACAATGTTCTTCCATTACGAAGAAGCTTGAAGTGCGTAATTAGATCGGTTTTAGAGAAAAAGATAGCTTTTCTAATGGTGAAAAAAGTACGTATAATATATAGCTATAGGCGTACTCGCAAAATTCGAACTGCAGCGCTCTGTCCCTCTGATCCACTGTTCTACCGCTATGCTAAGGGCACGTTCGTGACGAACTGAACAGTTTTTATGATGTATAATCCAGCGGTTTCGTTCTTTCAAAAACAAGAACACTTTATCACCTAAAGTCATCCGATACATGTGGGATGTACAAAAGACAATAAAAACTGTCTTTTCTTATTTTGGTCTTAAACTTACAAGAATTTTCGGCTTTTCGTCTTCTAATGTTGTTCCTGTTCACCTATTATCTGTTGCAAACGGCAGTTGTCGTGGTTAAAAAAGCTTAAAAACAATCTAAAAATTGCAAGTGAATATTATTCTTTTGTTCTTTTCATAATGAGTTATTTTTAGTGATTTTTCACTAAAAGTGAGAAAAGATTAAAGAGGCATTAATATGCATAGCCACAAACAATAGGTCAAACAATATTTGTCGATTTTAAAGCATTTCTATTTCTTGTAAGCTTCTTTGACGAAGAGACATGGTACAGTAATCTTCTAAGAGCACTAAAAGAAAAAAAGCCAGAAAAATAGTCAAAAAAGGTCAAAAAAACGAGGGCATGATAATTCTCATCTTTTTTCAACGTAATTAGATTCATAAATCTTTCTCTTCATCCGTCAATTATTAGCGTAGCATAGTGGTAGAAGTCGGGAACAGTAAGGCCTGCCTTCCCAGTTCGATGCTCGAGGATCCTATCTTGTTTTTTTATTATTAACAAAGGTTGTTTTTTATTCAACATTGTATAGCAGAGTTCGGGTCTGGCTCTACGAGCATGCGCAGGATATTTTTGATTTTTGATACTCCACTTGGGTGCAACTTTTCAATCTGTTCAATTTCTGTAAAATATCATATTTTTGTCTTTTTACTTTGGATTAACATGATTTGAAAATCTCAGTTGATATTTACCAAAGATATATAATCAAAAAGAAATTGTTTGCTTTCGCTGAATCTTCAGGTCGTCATTTTGCATAGTTCTTATATCTGCATTTATACTCAGGCCGGGCGGAACATGGGGGGCTTGGGGGCTATAGCGAAAAAGAAAATCTTGAATTATTTGTATCTCTTTAAAAAAGAGGTCAATCAGGTTCACCCCCCCCCCCCTCCCCCCTCCACTCAAAATTTCGTTCCGCAGGGCCTGATACTGACAGATATCAGCTGCAAAATTGATCCGAAGGGATTCACCATTCGTATTTCCCCGCTTCAATGTTACTCTGAAGTTTTTCATGTGCTGAAACACTTTAAATTTTCTTTTTTTTCATATCTTAGATGTTTTTGAATTTTTTTTTTTTTCAACCAAGTAGCACTCTTTTTGTTGTTGTTGTTTGTTTGTTTTTTTAAATAGCTTTATTTAAGTGGCTGTTTCTCAAGTTAAGCTAATAAAAAGAACTGGACAAGAATGTTTTGGCAAGGAATAATGCTTTCGCAAAGTTTTAGAATGTAAAAGACAAGCGAAAAATGGGAATTGATTTGTATTTTTGGACAATAGCTTTGCTGCAAAGATCATGCTTGTTCAGGAAATTACACTCGCAAATTAGATTGTTAAAAAATAACAAGGAGGGCCGTCGTTTTCATCCTTATACCGTTCTTATAGTGAGACTTGTTTCAGATATCTTGCGTTACAACCTGTCAAGTCAACTGTCAACTTCAAGTGATAGCGGAACAAAATGATTTAGTGAAAATCGTGTCTGGATCAGTTAATCTCTGGTGATCGCTGTTAAATTTTTAGCTATTTAAGAACACTGAGCATTCCGGAAACCCAGATGCTGAAAACGTGTTAGAGTAGACACGTATTGCTGCAACTCGCTCTCAGTTCAGGTTTGTGTTATAAACTCAGGATAAATAAGTTAAATATTGCTTTGTAGCTTGGGAGATATCTACTGGTATTCACTTTACACGCAGTTGTTTTGTCTAAGAACCAGTAACTCTTGGCTGAGGCTGAGCTGTTCTTAACTTTATGACGATTTCAGCCTCAATATATTCTTTAACTGTTCTTATTTCCTGATAGTTCCAAACAGCACTAAATTTGCAGTAGTGGAGTAGTTATGCGATAATATTGTTGCAAAACTGAACAGATTCCAAACAAAATGTTGCATCATACATTATCGTTCATGTATCCAACGCGTAGAAGAATTCAAGTTTTTGTAATCATTTTTGGCTGCTTTCAAAAAATGAAAAAAGCGTTTAGAAATGTTATTAAGAACTTGCATGCATTTCTCATTCTGCGTGCAAGAATTAAATAAAATTCTTAAATTTGTGCGATCAAAATTTCAGCCAGGTGATTGTTCTTCGCTTGTTCTTAAGTTCTTAGTATTTGGGCATATCTCAGCGTGTTAATATCGAGTGAACAAGAGTTTATTCAGCACGTAAACAGTTTTAGTTACTTTGCTAAACTTTAATAGAGGTAATTTTAGGTCAGCTTAAATTTTGTAGAAGTATACAGCTTTTTTGCAGGATGTGTCTGATTACTCAAATGTTTTGTAAAAATGTACATCTAGGGCAAAATAAATTGATTGTTGTTGTTTTGTTGTCGACGTGCAACACACACAGATATAATTACAGATAAACAAAACTTTCGTGTTGTATTTTGTATTCATAAAATGATATATCTGGAAATTTTGATTTGATCTGATAATTGATAATTTAAAAATGATGTAACTGTTTTTGTCATGTTAGCACGATTACAACTACAAGCAAAAAACCCTAAAACTTCTACAGATTTTAGTTGGGTGGCCTGTATGAAAGGTCACAGGAAGAGTTTGGAGCTTTCGAGTTTCTGCTGCTAGAAGGCGTCTGACCTTGCCACCTTGATGTACTTCCTGGCGGTTTGAAAACCAAACCAGCCACGCCTTTCTACTCTCCTTTAAACAACAAAACAACGCCCAACTTTCTGCTTCTTGCACTTCATTACTTAATTGAGTTTCAGATGCTGACAGCTTTTACGTTCTTGTTGCATGAGTATACTACCAATCCTAGCATTAGACAGAAACAGGCATTAGTGGCAAATTTCTAAATGCTTATGAACAGTTAATCGTTTTCAAATATGTAACATGATCTTATGTATTACAGTCATGCAATCCTCATGCATGTCACTCGACTCACACAAGAAATTCGATCACGCATTATACCATAGATAAAAACCCTGACTCACAATATTTTGTAACAACTTTTTTTTGACAAAATGTTTCATCAAGATCATTTTTAACAAACTAGTAGTGTACGTTTTTCCTTTAAGGAAATGCAAACCTGGAAATTCTGTCATATTTTCTGTATTGAAATATTCTTTGTTTATTCTGCAGAGTCATGGAATTGCTCATATTACCACCGGTTCTATTTTTGGTTTTTGAAAATAAACATTTCGTAAGGTCATGAGTTTGTCAAGCTTAGTTCCAAACTGTTGCAATTATCGAACTGGAAATGAAAATTAACTTTGGAAAATGTTAAATTCTCATCGACAAGCGAAATATATCGGAGGGCGAATCAATACCACGTAAAATATAACGGTTTTCAATATGCTCTACATTTTTTTTACTACATAAGTAAATAGCCTGGAGAGAGATCTGGGTCATGCTCATATTTCTGTATAACACACCGTGGGCCTAAGAAAAGTAAAAAAAAAAAAAAGAGTTCGATGCTTCATGATTTTTATCGCTCTGTATCGACAGAACTGACCACGTTATATAATTGTATCAGTTATTTAATGGGGTGCTTAACTGCACACCTCATAGGAAGAACGGTAACTGAATTGACATCTTGAAGTACAATTTAAAATACAGAGTCGAACAATATCGATATTATATATATATGTATTAATATTGTGATTATTTCATGTTAATTGCCAGAAGCAAGCTTCTGTGGAGCAAGGCAAAGTAACGATGCCTTGAAAAAAACGAGTGGATGAAGCAGTTGTCTATTTACAACGACTGAAATCTCTCTGTAGACGCTTCGAAGTCCAGCTTAAGAAATTCGTAACATTCTCAAAAACAGCTACAAGTTTTACTCAACTGGAACGATGTTCCAATAAAGCTATAGAAAACTACTGACGAGTGAAATATCAAGTACAAGAATGGGCCTGTCTCATGTTAACCTCGCGATCGTGTGTAAATAAAGCTAGCTAGACGAGAACAGTCTGCGGGGTGCATAAAGTTTCATTGTCTAAGGTTCAAAACTCCATTCTTTCTTTCTGTCGCGTTCTGGAAACAAAAAAGACGCAAATTTGATCCAGTACCGAAACAATATTTATCCAGAAAGAAACGGAAATCTAAATGAATGATCTGAGGTCTAAATTTATTTGCAAGGGGTGAGAAAAGTTGAGCACCATGCTTTTCACAGAGGGAGTGTCACACTTCGCTGACTAACCTTAAAAACAAGCGTTTCACGCCAATTAGTTAGTTGAATGGACAATTATGGATGATAAGTATTGGTTATTTTTTCCCGTCGGTTAACAGCAAAGCTCCTTATTCGGGTTACTGGGCGATATCTTGTTTTATATTCCATTTTTATCAAAATAGTAATATTTTTTTTGTTATGGCTTTGACAATTTCATTGGCATTATTCAAATATTTTAAAAATTATATAACATTCAAACTCGGGTTACACTACAATGTTGTGGGTTAACAACAACTATTCGGATGAATGTTAAAGTAGGACAAACTTGTACACGAATTTGATTGACAGAGAGAATTACGTTACTGTTGTGAAACGCGAATTCCTGTGTATATAATTCACGCAAATTTTATAATAACACGATAACAGAACCCTAAAATAATTTGCGGTATTCAAAAACTCATTGATTTGTTTATAGTTTATTGTTTCTCCGCTCGCTTCATTTACCTTAATTTTCGGATTTGAACCCAGTAATTTTGCTACGATAGTTTTGAGTTAAAAAATTTAAGTTTGGGATAAATACTATAAAAAGCTTAAAAGTTACTTTTTTGGCTTGTATTGCTTCATAATTTGGATTTTTAAAAAGACAAAAAAAAATTAGCTGATTTCATGTACCGGAAATGCGTTTGTCATTTGGTCATGTCACCGGTTATGCTCAGGCTAATATCAGTCATAAATTAATACAGATATCTTTTTCTGATTAAAAGCTTGATATCTGTTCTTTTCCTTCGAACTGAGCGAGAGATTGATTTTTAACAAGTATTTACTTTTAATATCGTGCTATATCTCGCTAATATACGTTTGAGATAAACTGACATAATTTCGTGCAACCCGGGCGGCGGTCTTGTATGACATGATTCTTACATTACTCGGCCGGTGCCCCTCCCCGTTCATCTCTTGACCAACACACCTTGTCAGCCTTGTTGTGAAGTAACGTCATCGTGAGAATTCACTGGATAATAAATGTTTCTTGAACCGTGACACGAGGAACTTGGTTATCACCCACAATACCAGCGACTGTATTCATTACATTTTCGATCTTTCACTCATGCGCTCTTATGTGATAACTTGAAAACTCCTCGTTCTAAATTCATCGAGATGATGTCTTAAAGAGTTTCGTTCCAAGATCTTTTTCAGAAAATAACACTGGTATTACAGACAATTCGTTGATATAGAGTGCGTCAACACTGTGACGTCACAATAGATGGTTTAACCTCTAATAATACAAATGTTTCCTGTCACAAATCGCTCATTGTTCTCACCACTGATTCCGTAAATAGACGTGTGTGAGCGGGGCCAGTTAATGCGGTCACTAATCAAAACACTATTTCTGTTAGCGAAAGCTCACCGGAATTTTCATTTGCTTCAAGACGTTCTAGCTGTGAAGTCGTTTCGAACTCAATATATCGCAAAACTTCGAGCCTTTTAATTCCAACTAAACTGAACAAAAACAAAACACAAGTGCTGAAGGTAACTGTCAGACACAATTTTTTTTCTTTAACAAAAATTCAAATTTACATTGTCAGTATTTTATTCTTTAGGTTAGCAGTCGTGACCGAGGTTGAAAAAAGGTTTAAACATTTTGAACTGCTTTGAAACACCTCGGGAAGCTTTATGTTGAAGCGTTTTTAGAGTTAAAAAAATGAAAGTTGATTTTATGTTGCGAAATAAGACCGTTGCATACTCGTTTTATGTGCGTGCATCAGCATAGAGCTTCCTTTGTGCTATATCCTGATAACTACAGCTGTGCCCAACAATCTAACTACAAACGCGCGTTTTCTCACATATTCCTCTCTGCTTTTATTTCTCAGAATGCCAGAATTCACGAAAGAAAATGGAGCAGCCCTTTCTCAAGATTTTTTTGACAGTTTGGATCACGTCGACGAGGGTGCATTGTCGCGGCTGATTGTGGAATACCGATTAAATACACTGCAAGAATTACCAGACTTAAGGTCGCTATTTCTCACAAGAAGGAAGCCTCCGATGGCATATTCACAAAGTCAGTATTATTACCAGAATCAAGCAATGCACGTCCATCAAGGACTCTCACAATATCCTCATGTGAGGCAACGGGTCATGTGAAAGGCTTTGAAAGCGCCGAAGAATTAGAATACCGAAAATTCCTCTCAGTCCAGCTCGTAATTCTTGTTGTGTCCTCAGGAAATGACAGTTTCTAAGCGGACGCCGAAATCTCCGTTTATAGTATTATAAAGGAAGTGCAAGAAAAGCTGTTCAGATTAACCTCAATGTATATACTCGCTGCTCTGTTCTTCCTACATGCTAGAGGTGTATAAATTGAAAAGACGATCAAGATCTCTAAATTATTTGTCAAGTAATGATTGTAAATATATAGCGCTCTATCTTAAGCTATCATACTAAAAATTTCATGGCTAAAACATATAGTTATAAATATAAGTATATATATTAGAGAGAAATTATTGAAAACGCTTCTTTGAATGCAATAGATCCCGCAACTGTTTTTTCGAAACGCAGTTCGGTTCATTTGTATAGAAAATTTTCGAATCTAGTTAAATATTAGTGTTGAATCGAAAGAACTGTACAGAAACTGACGATGAAATGGTAATTCCTATTACCACAATACACGATAATATCATATTTTTGTAAATCCGTAACCTAAGACAAGTCCCTCGGAGGATCGACATTCCAAAAATTTGGAATTTATAAAAATATTTTGTGCCCATCTTGCTGTGCAAGAGTAACTGTAAAGATTTCGAAAACGAACAATATAGACAGTGTACTCAGGCGTAAAATTATAAGTTTTACTGAGACATGTAAATATGCAAGTATAAGACAATGTTGATATTAAAACACGACGTATCAACAAAAGCTCTTAAGAATATGTTTTAAATTATTTACTCGCTTGCAATTTTTTGCTCGCGTATTCTGGCAGGAAGTCGCCATTTTTCTTGAAGTGAAACACGTTGCATGGGATACAAAAACTTTTCGTCAAAAGAAAAGAAAGAGTTTACAATTCCAGAAATAGTTCTAATCTTGTCATGTGTGGGTTTTCCTTGTTTTTGAACTTTAACTTGAATTAATTTCAAGTAACTGAAAAATTTTTAGTTTTCCGTACACGTTTTTACACTTTAAACACCTGTCGAGAGTTAAAAAATCTGAATATTTAGATTATCGCTATTGGTAATTTCTTTGAGTATTGAAGCTTTTTAACAAAGAGAAAGCGGATAGTGAAATCTAATCTCAATGTTGCTATAAATTACAATGTCAGATATTCGTGTTTCTTCCAATTGAAATTCAGAAACCCAAATTAACCCTAAAGAAATTTAAAAAAATAATAATTGTGCTATTTTCGGCTGTGAACATATTGTTAAATATATTTGCATTTTTAATGATTCAAATTCAAACTTAGTAACAAACATTTTTCAGCTTCTGTAATTTTGATTCAAGCCCAAGATATAAACAACTAAACAGTGATGATGACTCTAAAAGACGAACATTCAGTTGCAAGTTCACTTTTTAAAAACGTTCGCCATTCCTCAAAAAAGTCAGATTTTACTAAGAATCTGAACAAGAGAAATTATGTTAATAAAGTCTTTAAAAAGGTAAAACTCTTGACTTTCAAAAGATTAGTTCGAACTCGGCTCTCCTAATTTGTTCTACCTCACATCAAAAACTTCAAGTTAGTTTAAGTTAGCGGCTATAATAAGAAAGGCAAAGGGTTAGAATGGTTAACAAAACAAGAGCTCTTATAACAAGCAAAATACTAAATCTGTACTACCGATTCTCAGTATATATAAAATTGTTTTTAAACCTCGAAATTTGAATGACAGTTATGTATATAAAGATAAAAGATCTTTAGAAATGTTGTCTTTGTGAGTTTATCTCTTGACTGTTAGTGCTAACACATGCCCTCTCTACTATAGCTTCTCATGGAAACTCGTGCTTTCTAAAATGAACTAAAACCTTTTAAAATTTCCAAATTTTTTCTTTTAGTGATATGTTAGTTCCGATTGATGAGCCTTGAGTAGTTTCCTATTTCGTGTCATTGAACAATTAGTTTAAATTTATAAATCTCTAAACTTACTGACTGCACTTAAATTTTACATTTAACTGAGAAAAAAGTGAAGTTTTTTTTCACACGAAATGTTTATGTTGAGCTGCGATATGTGGTATATACCATGAATATTTATATATGTATATAAATATAAGTTTACACAAGTTTACACCTATAGCAAAGATGGTAAATACCGTATTTGCTACATACCTCCAGCAAATACGGTATTTACCATCT
>JANCMA020470257.1:0-10686 GCA_024336925.2 Zoanthus solanderi | reverse complement strand
TTTACTTTTCAACTTGAAAATGACCGTCGATCGGTCGAAACGTCGTTGTTTTTTAACGTTAACTTTTTTAGTGAAATTAATTTTGTATTGCTTCATTACTCCTTGTTGTTGTTATTGTTTTTTTTAAATTTATTTTTGTTTTTGTTCCTGTTGTTAATATTGTTTTGTTCCCGTTGTTATTATTGTTTTCAGAGCAATTGTGCTGCTTTACAATTTAGTGCCTCGGGAACTTTAGACTGGAACTCATCTCGCGTGGTTACTGAGATTCATGCTTATTTGTTTGTTGTTATATTAGGAGAAGGACTCCATAGCGTTTGACAAGGAGGAACTTGAACATGACCTGGAGAGTAAGAATCACACCATTAAAATGCTGCAGGTGCAGCTGGTAAGTTTATGACATGCGCAAAAGCGCCACAAATTTATTCGCCTTAGTACAAGTGTTTGAAATCATGAATTAAATTTTCAATACGAATAAAAAATTCGTTAAAAGTATCCAGAAAGTTATATCCTCTGAGCCGTGAAAAAAATCTAAAACGTGCGAGATCAACGACCCGCTGAATGTGATAACATCTAGTCATGGATTCAAATGACGTAGAACGCGAAAATTAGTTTGCTGTATATGTAAGTTAAAAACGCGAAAATTAAAAACGCGAAAATTAATTTTCTGTATATGTAAATTAATCACACGACTTGAAATTCAAGTTGGAAATAATTTGCACGAGTGGGTTTTTCAACAAATATAAAATTGCCCTAGCCTGAAGTGCTCATGCAATTTTGAGCTATTTGTTCCAATATTGAACAAGAAAATTAGTGTGAGTACTTTTTAATGACAAACATAACAATATTACAAAAAAGGCAAGTTCTGTTATGCACTGATGCAAAACTCTGTCAGCAAAATATAAAAACTTTGCACTTCACACCACTATAACAAGAGCTTTGATTGGTTTTTACCAAACTTTATTGTTTAAGCGATAATTCTTTTTTCTAATTCCACTGAGTTAACTAATTTTGTACTGAATTAACACTTTTTTGCACTGGTGTTGACAAAAAAACTGCTCTGCCCTCAGCCAACAAAAATCGAGTATTTTTTTAAATAGGTTGATTGACTGGTTATCATCACTGATGGACCGCGCTTACTCGAGGTGTCAAAAGATTTCAATAAAAAATTGAATGAATTATCTATTTTTGACTTTATTATGGGTGTGTTTTGAGAAAAGCGTTGGAGTTTGAAGTGCAGGGCAAGAGGAAGCGAGGACGACCGAAGAAGACGTGGAAGACGCAAGTGGAGAAGGAGAGCAAGAGTGTTCGTTTGGAAAAGGAGGATGCCATGAATCAAGCGAGATGGAGAGTGGGAGTTGGAGAGATTGCTGTTAGAGTGGGATAAATCCAGCCACCCCCGTTTACAGGGATAAACCCGGATCAAAATTGGATGATGATGATGATGATGATGATTATACAAACACTAAATCCCTATTAGGAGCATAATGGACCATGAGCTTAGCTAACTAGACCTTTACAAGCCAAGTGGCCCATGGAGCCGGTGCTTATTTCCGGTTTCTGTAATGTTATGCAATGGACTACGAAGTCGGTGTTTTTAGAGTGCACCTGCAGTGTTAATTTATTGAAGTTCATGACTGTTTGTCCATTTTCAGGCTGACACGGGTGGGTGAGTTTGTTACAAGAAATGTTGATACAGCAGCTCATTACTAGGAATGTTCGCATGAACTGACAAGAGCCTCAATTGTGTTAGTTTTCTGTGGCACATCGGTCTAACTACTTTGCCTTCGGGTGATTTCTTTCTTAATTACAATTATTACAATTTCCTCAGATGTGGTTGATGCATATGCTGTATTTTGAACCAATTAATCTGCAAAATTGTAATCATACAGTTGGCTGTAATCGGACACCTGTAATCGGACAGTTTATTGAGCCAGTCATTTTATAAAGCACTTTGAGCTAAATCCACCAGTCACAACATAGATTATAATCACTATAGCTTCTTAACAACTTACCATTTTTTTCCATATTTATTTTTCAGGAAATTGTACTTAATTAAAAATTGCAGTTAAAAGCTATTTATCAAGTTGCACTTTTTGTTTTTTGGAAATTGTAATGATTACAACTAATTGGTAACAGGAGTTCGTGTCATCCAACCCATGCAGTCTGTAATCATACTCGTGATTTGCAAATCGGACTCGTGCTTCGCGGTCGTCCGAATTTGTTAATCACTCGTATAATTACAGACCGAATTAGACTCCCCTCAAGTCTTATTACCATTATTAACTCGGTCACTTTTAAAGAGATTTTGCCAGATTCTGATGAATGAAGTGCTGTTATTTCAATGTAGTAAATAAAATATTTAATATTAAGGCCATTACACTGGTTGTAACAAACTCGCCTGAAAATGGACAAACAGTGACGAACTTCAATAAATTAACATCTTAGGAGCACTCTAAAAACCGGAATTAAACACCAACTTCGTGGTCCATTAGGCTAGTAATAGAGATTTAGTGTTAGTATAACAATAACATGAGGCTACCCAGTAGCCTTACTCGTGCCGGTTTATGCAAGTTTATAAATTGAATCCATTCCATGAAAAATGAGAAAGAGACTTGCTGCTATAAAAATATAAATTACTGTGATTTTGATAGGAGGGGGATGTGTCGCCAAGGAAAGGAAAGAAATTAAATCAGTAACCGAATCGGGAACCGAATTCGAAATAATTTTTCTTTTTTGATAAACCAAAATGTCTCAAAACTTCAAATATCCTAATGTCTTTGAGTTTTAAAGCTGAGAAAAAAGGTAAAAAGGCAAAAAAAAAAAAAAAGAGAGAGAAGATGATTTACAGCGGGAAAAAAAAACAGAACTGTGTTACTCGAACTTACGACGTAATTAAACGAAACTTTGAAAAGAGTAGCAGTTGTGAAATTAATCTTTAATTCCATTAGCTACGCTATTTGGGAAATTTTCAGTTTTATCTTTTATAACTAGTTTCAGAGTCATTTGTATGCAAAATATTCAGTTCTATCGGTAATTTTGATTTGGCGACATAAAACGAAGCCCATTCCTATACTCGTTGCCTACCGGCACGAATAATAAAGTCGAAAATCGATAGTTCATTCAAATCTTTATTGAAATCTTATGACAACTTGGGCAAACGGATTCTATCAATGCTTCTGACCAGCCAGTCAGCAGAGGAAATTATTTCTCGAATTTCAAATTACTGTGAAAAGAGGCTATTTGACCGAAGTCAAAAGCGTTTTGTCAGAAATGTTTAAATTTTTAAAGTTGATAGTTTGAGACTTCACTCTAATTTTAAGCAAAACAAATTAAGTTTTTTTAAAAAAAAAACAAAAATACTTTGAAGTCAGAACAATAAGTCGCAATATAGGTTGCTCCTGATTTGTTGTAACTATACTAAATAGTTTTTAAACAGTTAAGCTCCATTGTCGTTTTCCACTTGTAAAGCTATAAAATGTAACCAAAACGGTGTCCTTTGAACAGGAAAAACAAGACAACTTAGATGAAGTGGCGTATCTCAAGCGACAGGTGAAGTCACTCACCGAGCAGGTTCATCAACAACAACAGAAGATTTCACAGTTGCGGTATCACAGCGTTTCCCCAACGGCAACCGGCAGCACAACAGCGGTTAGTTCTTAAGCAAGCACTCATTGATGAATTGATTTAAAGGCGCATGCGTTAAAACTCTCAGAACACGTCTGTATTTCGGAAGTTATAAAAAACTGTATCAATTTTTGAAGGGAATCCGTTTGTTTTTCTCTGCAGAACTTGATGTCTGGTCAAAAGGGCTCAAAACAGGAAATTAGGTAAATATTTTTTATTTCCGAAAAATACCTGACAAATGACCAGGAACTCTACATTGTAGCTTGGGATTTTATTCGTAACGGTTTTATTCGGTCTCATACTAAAACACTGTACCTCGTACCATGTTCTTGTGTTTACAGAGTGCGGCTGAGAGATGCGTTTGTACGCCATTTAGAAGAATCTACAAAGGTCTGTATTGTAATTGTGCGTTATATTTTTCATTGCTTCGGGAAACTACAAAAACTGTCCATCGTTAGAATATCTATGCCACCTTTAAAACAGCTTATTTGACCCCTACCCACCCCTAGGGGTGAGTGTGCACCTTCCCAGGAACAAGTATTGATCCACCATGACCCTAATCCTAACCCAAGGGAGGGGTAGGTTAGCAGTTTCACAAAAAACAAGATTGGTCCACCTTAACTATTACTCTTAACCAAGAGAGGGGGTATGTAAGTAGTTATTGATCCACTCTGACTATAATCTTAACCCAGTGGAGGGGTAGGTGAGAAGTTTTCCAAGAAACAAGATTGATCCACCTTAACTATTACTCTTAACCAAGAGAGGGGGTATGTAAGTAGTTACTGATCCGCCCTGACTCTAATCTTAACCCAGTGGAGGGGTAGGTGAGAGGTTTTCCAAGAAACAAGATTGATCCACCTTAACTTTAAAACTTACCCAAGGAAGGGGGGGGGGGTAGGAGACTAGTTATTGATCCATCATGACTCTAATTCCAACCTACGGGAGGGGTAGGTGATTAGTTTCTGAAAATACAAGATTGGTCCACCTTAACTATTACTCTTAACCAAAGGAGCGGAGTATGTAAGTAGTTATTGATCCACCTTGACTCCCTTGAGAATCTTAACCCAAGGGAGGGGTAGGTGAGAAGTTTTCCAAGAAACAAGATTGATCCACCCTAACTATTACTCTTAACCCAGGGATGGGGTATGTAAGTAGTTACTGATCCACCATGAGCCTAATCCCAACCCAAGGGAGGGGTAGGTGAGTAGTTATTGATCCACCATGACTCAAATCCCTACCCAAGGGACGGGTAGGTGAGTAGTTTTCAAAGAAACAAGATTGATCCACCTTAACTATAAAACTTACCCAAGGGAGGGGGATAGATGAGTAGTTTTTTATAGAGTCCCTACCCAAGGGAGGGGTAGTTGAGTAGTTTCCCAAGAAACAGCATTGATTCACCTTAACTCTAAAACGTAACCAAGGGAGGGGTTAGGTGAGTATTTATTGATCCACCATGACTCTAATCCTAACCCAAGGGAGGGTAAGTACATTAGCAGAGTAATTTATGCTCCTGTACTCTAATCCCAACAGTGGAGAGTAGTTTCCAAGAAACCGTCATTAATTTGAAACTAAAGATCTCCGATTAGCATAGTCTCTGCATAACACAAAGCATGAACTACGCACTTACGTCTGTTGCCAAAAAAGTCATTAATCGAAAGTCAATTTATATGACAAATTGCTGGTTTTTGTCTGTCATCGTGGCGGCCATCTTCGTGTACTCTTAATAAAAGAATTTTGATCATTTCTTTTGTTTGGGACACCAACATGGGCACTATGTCTATTGTCTTTTGTGTCTCTCGGGATTGTGTGAAAACCAAGAATAAGAGAAAACCAATACCACGATATAGTTTGACTTGTCAGCTGTTAGGTTACGCTACATTGCAACGTATTAGATATAGAATAATGCTTTTTTTGCTTGTTTATCATTTGAACCAAATGATACCTACAATGATGTTACTGTATTGCATTACACACCAGGTGGAGTGTTACATGATCATATTCACTGCCATGATCATTCATTGTGTTCTTCATTGCAGAGTCACGCGCTGCTGTCCAAGCAGATTTCCCGGACGGAAAGCACAATTAGCCAGGCACAGAAAGGTCTTAAATCATTATGTTCGTCTTCATCTACATCTAGGTGTACCTCATGTTCCAGCACAGAAGACACAAATCATTGTGGTGTGTATTTTGGTATCTTGACAACATGACATGCATTTTGTCATTTTGTGTTTTAGACAACAGCTCCATATTGTTACACCACCTCTCTACGTTCGTCTTGTGTTTGTTGCTCATTCATTCCATCATTACGTCACAGACTAAGACAATTAACGTATATTTATATTCTGACATTAGCTCCTAAATCAGTAGGCTAATATATTTATATTGGCTTGTCCAGTGGCTGCTTTTTAATAACAGCATTTCGGATGTCCCGTATTGTGTGTCCAAAAATGTTGTTCAGCTTAAACAAGCTCGCTCAAAATTATTCTCCAGTTCTTAAACTCAAATCTTTGATAAGAAAATATAATATTATGTCAGATTTATATAGCGCATTTATCAGTATTAATACGCTCAAATGCACATTTTATGCGAGCAAGTATACGGTCGACAGTTGTAAGTCTGATTGTTCGTTACAGCGGCTCACATACATTTAGATACTAAGAACGCACTCAGTAGAACAGTCAGTAAACACAACATCGGGATCACTACCCTACGTAATAAGATAGATGTGTGTGGTTTCTCCCGGTTCCCAGGTTCCCACGGTAGAGTGTCGAGAGACTGGGCCCACGGTATAAAGTCTTTATCCGAGAAAACGCGAAATTCTAACCATTTGCAGATGTTACAGCAAAAACAGCATCTACTTCTCAATCATTTTAAGATCCCGGTCCGGCCGGGAATCGAACGCAAACCTTTCACACGGTAGAGTGACACCTTACGGCGGCGGTTAGGTTCGCTTTCAAATCTAAAGTTTTATGCTAATGAGTAGATTGTAAATAAAGAAGTCAGCAAATTTGAAATCTTTTTCCTGTAATATCACACTTACGGCCCACTGTGTTACCTTTATGGTTTGTTTTAATTGTAATGTCTAATTGTTCAGTTTGCATTTCTGCAATTAGTTTCTTTTTTCCTTTGTTATTTCGTTGCTAAACCCTTTCGCCATTGAATTAAAGGGAACCTCGGCTATCCAACAATCTTAATCTCAAATAAGAGTTTTCCTCAACTTGTGTCGACATCAGAAGCTAAACTTTGATAATTCTCTATATTTCCAAAAGGACGTAAAACAAGCAGACTAGAAATACATTTAAGAAAAAGGACATTTTTAAAAAAACAAGACATGCTTCGATCATTCTCTGATCATCTTCAGTTGTGACTAGTCTAATTAACATAAATTCCATAAGCAACTTTATAACCAACTTATGTTAATTAGTCCAGTCATAACTGAAGATAATCAGAGAATGATTGAAACATGTCTTGTTTTTTCAAAAATGTTGTCCTTTTTCTAAAATTATCTATATATAATTAATGCTAAGTGATCTGTTTTGATTATTGAAATTCCTGCTGGCCGCCATTTTGAAATGTGACGTAGTTGCGTTGCAGTGCCAAACCCCCACTCGTTCATTGTTATTGTTTTTATCAAGAGTAGAGACTAGAACTACAACGCACACACATCACATTTCAAGATGGTGGTCCACAGGAAATTCAGTGATCAAAAACAAATCGCTGGGCGCGAAATGTATACAGAAAATTATCAAATTTGAGCTGCTGATATAGACACAAGTTGAGGAAAACTCTTATTTGAGATTAATATTACTGGACAGCCGAGGTTCCCTTTAAACTACCGAAATTACCAAAAGTCGTCAAGTTTAGCGGTCCATTTTTTGAAACAAAGGGACACTAATGTTTTTTCACTTTCCAGCTGTGGTTTACCGGCACAATAAACCATGGTTATTTGACCAATCACACCGCGTGTACTATTTTGGTTATTTTGTTAGTTCATGTGTTTCAGCGTTATTATTTTTTAATTTTGTTTTTTTAACTTACTCCCTGTATTGGTTTTCACTTAACCAGGGTTATCAAAACAAGCCGGTAACCGGCGCATTTCACCGGCTACTCAGAAAAACGCGCTGGCTTCTATAATTTCATATGCTTGTAGCTCAGTTTCTTAGCAATGAAGCTGCACGACACTGAAAGAATTTAAACTGAACAGTAAACATTAAAACGAACTTGAAAGGGACGAATAAAATGGATGAAATTAGAGTGTGTCAAGATTGAGAATATAGGGGATTTTTCACGTCAAATCCAATATTGAAATTACCTTGATACTTAGTATATACTTGCGAAATTAAATACGTCATCACGCAAACTTCATGCATGTAGAGAATAAAAGGGAACCAGGACTTTGCTAGATTTTAATTTGGTTAGAAAGAAGAAGTTCTATGAAAAACAAGATGAGAATGATCAGAAGGCAGTGATCGGGGTAAGATGTGTTTCGTGTTTTGTGGGGCCTCCTCCTACTTTTTTAGCATTTCCGGCTACTCTAAATCTTTTTGACACTCTACTTAACTCAGCTGTATACTGAAGGCAAGTGGGTTTTTCCATTTTAACACAGCAGTCTTTTGTGCGAGCTACTGCTGGTTTATTTCACCTGGACTCCGTTAATTGATTTTACCAAATTTGAGTGTAATTTCTTTAGCAAACCGTTACGAAAGCTTGACTCCGGTAAGTATTATGATTGTAAGTGTTTCTTCAAGCCATTGTCAACTGCAGAAGCCCCCAGGCATATACCATTATGCTGGAATGAAGGATTTGGCCAAACTTTTGAAAGACCAAGAAGAGAGACGTGAACCCTTAGATAATCTCGTAACGAACATGGCGAGCTTATAGTCAAGTTATCTCTCTGCCATTCTGTCGATGGAATCAGACTCTCGCACTACTGAGGCATTTAAGGCAAGTTTTGACTTTTAAAAAAAACAGCGAGTACGGAATTTTTTTTTCAGTAGGTCTGGGTGCAGAATTAAGACAGATCTACTGAAAGCATTCTTTCAAACTATCTTAACTGGACATGAGTTGCCAACCATTCTATAACTTTGTTATATTTATAGAGTTAATGTAGATTGTTTCACTTTCTTGTGATTTTATTTTGCTGCTTTTCTCCTACAGGAAGCGACTCGAAAGTAACAAAAGAGAAGTCGGCTTCGAAGAACAGTGATCCTAAACCGCATTCCTGGACAAGTGACGCCATAGAGAGAATTGTTAAAACCTGGAAAGACACTGGGCGACTGTCACAAAGTAGTTCAGTGGACAATTCAGATTCAGACAGTAGTCAGAGCGTAGGGCCTGGTGACCAAATCAAGGACGTAAATGGTCCCAGTAGATTGCAGTTTTTATAACGAACAAATTGCAGCTCGTGTAGCCGGGCTGCTTTAACACCTGTTGGGGGAGGGGTAGTGATTTAGTTGGGGTTTTGAATATAAACAATTTTTAACTCATAGATAACTAAACTAGCGAAGAGAATTATACTTGTTCCTGGACACTGGTAACTTGGAAAACTAAATTAATTTATGATAGTATATCTGGCATCACTTGACTTACTCGCCTGACATTAGGTTTTGAGATACTGAGCTAGCTTAGGAAAAAAGCTGCATGTATATTTTATTTACACTAATTAGATACTAATAGTTAATAGTATACCAAAATATAATCATTGAAATGAAAACTATTGCAATGCTTTATTGTTTTCCATCGTTGTGCGAATTTAACCAACGCCAAAAAGAGTAATGAAATCCTTTTACAAACCAAATGAGCAGCAGACCATGAGCCGATGTCTGTAGTGTTAAGCGAACGAGAGTTTATAAACCCCATCCTCGCAGGACATTCATCCATCGGAGGCTAGCCTCGTGAAGAATATATAACTCATTCTACTGAACTCGTATAAGGATGGAAAGCTTAACCAGCTGAGGCAAAAAAGGTCTCCAAAAAGGTTTTCACCAGTACTTACAGAAGTGTGTCCACACGGCAGCGCCGTTAACTTGTAACAACGCTACACCAACTTCTTACAAACTTTGGTCTTATACAACATTAACACAAATCTTAAATTCTAGATCAAAATTGAATAAGAAAAAGCCAAGTATTGCTATGAGACGATCTGTCAACGGGTAGCAGTGGAATGAATTTGAGAGAAAATTCTAAATTATTTAGTTGAAAAATCAAAGCTTAAACGTTGGGTATTTAATTTTCAAAAAAGACCACGCGAAGAAACTTTGAACGGGAGTGAATTATGGATGTATTTTATTTATAATATAGGTAGGAAAATATGGATTTTATTGGAGTATAAAACAGAAAAAGCGTGTTTTATTGTTTTTCACTATTCGCTTACGGCTCGTGTTTTCTACATTTCCCTCGTGTTCTGAAATGCCCGTCGTGTTTTATCACAGTCCAATACAGGGCTTAGATAAACTTCATATAGCAGCTTCCCCTTACCCTGCAGAGAAGTTTCAAGTAAAGATAGCGTATCAGTGGTTACTGGTAGTTTACGAGAAGCCACTAAAATGGGCAGTAACAATACCACGTTAGTAGCGGGCATTAACCCGTAACTCAACCATGTAAAATAGCCTGAATGTTAGCAGCCATGAACAGCTGCTTTGGTGAAGTAGAACGCCAGCGCTTGCTTCTGACGTACTAGTCTTTTTGGGCTTCTTCAACCCGGCGTAGCAAACAAACAGGCTCAGTTTTCCACACAATATAATACTTAATAGGAAAGCGTAATGCTTGTGGGATGTTGCATAAATGGCAGACATCAAGTTGTCTTTTACTTAAGCCCCATTCCTTAAGCTTTACGCTTTCACTATTCGCACATATACATTTCTTTGCTTGCTTCTTTATTGCATCATCATAACAACTTCCACAATGCAATTGCATATTTCCTAGGCTCGTTTACGTCATCACACGTCATTGAAATAAGCCTGGGTACGAGGTTGATGTCCGTACCGTTCGGATCACTACCTTGTTCGTGGTGGTACGGCTTGCGCGCTCCTGTGACCCCTAGAGCTATATCGGCTGGAGTTC
>JANCMA020470256.1:0-20511 GCA_024336925.2 Zoanthus solanderi | reverse complement strand
TTCAAAATATTCAAGAGGCTTCCTTTTCATTCACTCTGTGATGTGATTATCGCTTTTCCCACATTTCAAAATAATGACGGAGATATCAAAAGTATCACTAAAAGTAGCGAAAAATGGTCTTAGGCCTTAATTTTACGTTTGCAATCTGCACAGTAAAATCACAGAAGCACTGTTTCCTATTTATTGTTATATCTGCTGTTGTCGCAAATGAGGCACGTTTCCTCAAAATTAGCATTGTTTTACAATGTCTTTTTTGTCTTTTTGTTTTGATTTCTCATCATTTCAAAACGCTCATAGAAATAGAACAAATTAACAAGAAACTGAGGCTGAAGCAGCTACATAAATTAAGAACAATGAGCCTCAGCAAAATTTAGAGATTCTTACTAAAAAAAGCAGCGCGTATCAACCAGACATGAACGCAAACTGAAACTGTAATACATTTCTATGAATAAAATAAAATGAAAAAGAAACTAGTATTTGGCAATAATCCAAAGCTTATTGTTATACTGGAAAAATAGTATTAAGTAACAGACTTAGTCTTCATCAGTTTAGTTTAAATATTTTTTTTATGTGCGATTTAAACAATCGCGTTCTTTTATATTGCAAGAACCAACAAGTCTCTAATAAGTAATCCAGCTTGGCCGGTTGAATTGTATGTTTTATTGTTTTGTTTATCTCAGCCATAATTTTACTGAATATTGAAAATTAAAGGCTAACAGATTGCCATAAATGCATTTCCTTTTCTTAAGTAAAAGACGTCATTGAAGCATTGGTAAGGCAAGTCAGTAATACAAGATGCAAAATACTTCACCGGAAAATTTGCAAGTTACCACAACAAATGCGTTCGTTTTGGTACTCTTGTTGGATTTAAAAGAGTTTTAGTGTTTGTTTGTTGTCTCATGTTAGTGTTTTAATTGTAAATAGAAAGAAAATCCAAGTGTTTATATACAAAATTTTTTTATCGCTTTCAAAACCCGAATGCGGTTTATACCAAAACCAACTTGTCCAGGGTAACTCGGTTAGACGGGTGTCCCATCTACTCAGCTTTATACTGACGGAGCCTAAGTTTGTATTGTTGCTCGCTTTTTCTCAATATACCTTTTTATAAGTATCAGTTGTAAGACTAAACACTGACGTTTCGGATGTTACTAGAGCCTGGTTCACACTTATGAAATTAGCCCAGGCACAAGAAAATCCAAGTGTGAACATGCGTGAAATAAGCACGAGAAAAAATTCAAGAAAAAGAAACGTTTTCCTTTCATTTGTGTTTGTGCTTATGCTTATTTTGTTACTTTTACCAGTGTGAAAATTTGTGAAACAAGCATAAACAAAGAACACAACACACAGTTCTCTTTGTTCACGCGTATTTTTCATTTCTTGTGGTTACTTCACGTGTGTGAATAAAGTTTTAATATGCTTGTACTTAAGCTTATTTTACACGTGTGAACCAGGCTTTAGTCCTTGGGCTAAAACATCTAAAAGTGATAAAAGGTCAGTGTTCAGTCTTCTTTTTTAACGGTATCTATAATCTTTAAAATATTTTCTACAAATGTTTCTTTAGGAACACCAACGCAGCTTTTAATCATCACTTTTCAAGTTCATATTCACTCCGACGAAGAACTAGTGTCCGAAACGTCAGTATTTAGTCTTTCACCTGTGTCTTAAATATGTTTTACAACTGTTTCTTGGGAAACACCGACACATCTTTTACAGTCATACCGGATGTTTTTTTTTGTTTTTTTTTGATGACAACATTGCAAACTTCCGTCTTAACATTGGGAATTTAATTGACAGTTTGAACGGAGCCGAAGTTGAAACTTGCGGGAGTAAGTTTCAAGTATTATTTGATGCAATGTAAGTTATGACTTTCGTATCTTCCACGGCTTACTGACATAAATCGCAATCCTACTATACTTCGCTTGAGAAAGGAAACGTATATTAATAACTTGTAGTCGTCTGGCATAAAACAGACGCAGAATTTGTGGGATTGTTACAACAAACGGTATCCAATTTTGTGAGCAAATGAACTGAATCAATTTCCTGCGTAGGTTGCAACTTGCTCGGTCCAAACTGCCGATAAAATATACGGCAATGTTACGGCGGAATTCGCAAGGTTGCCCTCAAAAGAACGTCCATTTTGACTGTAATCATCACATTTTTATAATTAATTGTTGACAAGAGGCTGACTTTTCGTAGTTTAAAAATCTCTTCATCATTTGTTTCTCAAAATGTTTTTGTATGTATTAGCATGCTACCTTCAGCAATGTTTGCCTGAAGGCAAATAAAGTTTGCCATTTGATTCACACTTTAATGCAAATTTTACTCGTAAAATTCACACTTTAGTGGCTAACTTTATACACCTGTTGTTGTTTTTTATAAGAGTATTGGCCTAATTTTTAAAATTTTCTGACAATTTTAGGCTGAAAATATTCATGTGTATTTCAAAACTGTAAGCAATAAAGCTTTTTAGTATATACCGCACAAGTGAATAGTACTTTTCGCGCACGCTGATTGGCTAGCTCGGAAATGATTAGCCAATTACTATTCACCTCCGAGCAACAGTCTAAGAAAAGCAAAATGGCTTCCCGTTTCGCTTCGGTTTTCGCTTTCGACGAGGAAATTTTTTCAATTTGGTGAATCAGTATTTAATGGTCAGTCATTTAATCTCTCCAACCTCGTATTCTAAGGCGAAAAATCAAAATATAATGCCTTGTTAACAAAAACTGTCGAGCTCCAAAATTATAATATTAACATTGAAACATCTAATGATTTACAGCGTGTTTTCAACAGTAAGAAGGATATACTCAACCCATTGAGGAAATGACACCGCAGCAACTTAACAAGTGCCTGGAAAAGTTTTATTTGTCAGCGAGAAGGCGAGACGGAACTTTTAATTTTTACAATAAAAAATCGCTTACCGCTATTCGTGCATCTTACGGCGCAAAATTTTTTGACGGACCATTTGACGGTATATTGTCACAAATAAAGTTACTCTTTGGTCCGCAAGTTATTCAGCTTGTTTGGTATATACTAAAACAATTATTCACCTCATTGTGTCGGTGAAAGTGGTTGATATTTACCTTGCCGCTTGGCGGATCGTCAAAAAAAAAAAGTCCAACACTATTCTTTTCCTCTTCGGTGAATAACTGTTAAATATGACACATAAAACTTTATTTGCATAGAACATATAGAGGCTTTGCATAATCACGTGACTCATGAACACTTTTTGAAATATTCAACATTTTGACACTACTTCTGCTATTGACTAGTATATCTTTGAAGACAATGCTGTCGTTACCTGGTTTTAAGCCACTGCATATTCAAAATAGTTTATGTTTGGATTTGATGAGATATGCAACAAACTTTAAACTCATTAGCACAATTTGGTTTTGCTGGCATAATTTTCTGGGAAACTTAAAATCTTATGATCTGAATGAAGAAAGTTGCTCGACTTAATGTGCTTTTTGAGACTATGTTTAAAGGACTAAAAATTTTACCATTTTGAAAGATTTTTTAAGATGAAACATGAAGCGGCCATGAGAGTGGGATGGAGGCTGCCTGGTGTAATGTGTAGCTTGTGCAAGTTGTTTCCGTTCGTTGTAATGGCTAGTTTTAATGTTTTGAGAAATGAACGTTTTTATACAGTTTTGTTAAAAATATGCTGTATAATTTTTTTATGTGTATATATAGAAATGTTTTTTTTGATGGAAATTCATCTACGCGGGTGAATAGATATAATTGAAAGTTAAACTTTTGAGACACCGTGTATGTAATTTAAAATCTTACTAAGCTTTGGGCACTAACTAGATCCTTTGTCGAAGTGAGAGTATGTTCGGTTCGAAGCCAGTGCTGAGAAGTTTCGTTCAAATGTTGTTATTGTTGTTGTTTTTTTGTGTTGTTGTTGTTTGTGTTGTTGTTGTTGTTGTTGTTGTTGTTGTTTTAAACAAGAAATACTATCGCCTGGAGCTAACTCGTGATGGATTTGAAAGATCTCGGGAAAAATGCCGGCCCCATGAGTCGTGGTAAAAGAATTTAGCTCTTTGTCAACAAATTATGAATAAAAGGCTGGGCTAAATTTTAAGACCTGGAATGGAGAGATTGTCTGGTTTGAATATGCCAAAATTCCATTAGTTACTTTTGAAAAAAGATGGTTTGTTAATAAATGCCAATATTCTGAAGTGTCCATAAACATTAAAATAAACTATTTGCAAAGCATTTACTCGTTATCAAGTGCAATAAATTTGGAAACTGTGGTATAAAATGTAAACTTTCCAAAATATTAACTTACATTAACTGATTCTTCTTTTAATCGGTTATGCTTTTGTAAAAACAAAAAATAGCGTAAATGAGGCTAAAAGTAATCAATAAAGTTATAAATTCCCAACGATCCTTGGTAGCTCTGCATTCACTTCACAATCACAGCTGAACGATGAAAGCAGGAACTTTTGTCTTCTTCAGTTTTCTCATCGCTACCTGATATCTCGGCAGTTTTTGTTTCTATCTCTTTACGTTGTTTTGAATTCCCAGCTATATTTGTGTTTGAATGAGTAAAACCAAAAACACAAATTCACTTCAAAAGTCGCAGTTTTTTTGACTAAATCGAAATGTAATTACCAGGACAGCATCGACAGAGAACTTTTACTTTTGTAACACAATTTATCTGATAATGATTTTTTTGGAAATATTTTGTTACTAATTTATTTAGAGAAACTCCTGTATGTATTTGTTAAATCGGTTCGGTTCATATTTCAAATTGAAGGAGCTAAAGATTCACATTATTTCATCATAAAGCGAAATTGACTGAAGACATGCAATTGAAGACATCAAAACTCCGTGCAAATAAACAAATCCTAATTAAGTTGTTAGAACTGCGAATAAAACGTGTCTATGGAAGAGTACGCAGTTTTAAACTTTTTTAAACTTTGATTTTGTTTTGGTAAAATTTCGACCTTGGTTCTGTTTTTTTTTTTCTTTACAAAGGATAAATGTTGAGCGGCCATTTTTAAAATTCATATTTTCTGGTGCATACTTTTTTAGTCCTTTGTCAATCGGGCTTTGTCAGTTATGATTTCTATCTCAACCGTTAGCTGACCTAAAGCCTTGGTCAAACGGCCCATGATAATCGATGATAGTTGTTTTCCTCGAAACTATCATCAACTATCACCAACTATCATACGCGTGGTCAAACGAAAAAAACTATCATTGACTATCATGAAGAATTTGAACAAGCTCAAAATGAATGATAGTTGTTGATAGTCGATGATAGTGCATGATAGTTGGTGGTCAAACGGAAGCACGCGCTTCAACTATCATGGACTATCATCGACTATCATGGGCCGTTTGACCAAGGCTTAAGATTTGTTGTAGTCTCGGCTGTTCATTTGGGGCAAAACCAATGATAACAAGAATTTTTGTAAATATTTCTTTTCATTTCGGAATCTCTTTGATTCAGTTATGGAGTCCGTTTCTTTCTTTACAAAGTTTGCATAAAATTTTGTAGTTAATTGAACTTATAGAACTGCCTTTCTCTTTTTTTATTTTATTTAGTCGCCAAATATATATACGTTCGCTTTCTATATGTGGCTGTGAATAACTACTTTAGAAATGTATAGATAAAAAACTAAAAACGTTAATCTTATTCATAATTGCCGTTTAAAAGAGCGGCTCTGCTAAATTCTCCTTTCAGAGGAAGTAAATGTTTTGACATCATAAAAGGTTTATGATCAATTCTGTTTGGGTTCATTTTTGGATATGACCTTGTTATTGATGTTCTCAAAGATTAATTGCTTCTATTTTTCTTACTTCCTGTTGGAGTGTAGTCAATGATTTTCTCGTCATGAGCTTTTCCGGGAGCTATTTTGCAAACTGATTTGAAACAAAATGGTTTGCAGGAAATTAAAAGGCGATTATTTTTTTAATGATGATTCTTTAAAGGAAACAACTGCTTTGACTTTTAAAAGTATTGAGTACTGCTTCAATTCTCGGTTGATCAACAGACAAAGTTTTAATTTAGGTACGAAATATTTCATCTACTTTTTGGTGTATTTTCTTCAAAATACCTTAATAATTTTCTAAGTTTAATCTTGCCGTAGATTTTTCATTGGTCGCAAGAGGTTTAAAAAAATAAATTCTGTTAAATATTTTTAAGTAAGATGTTGTATTCCATTTATTTCTTGCATGTGAGAGGAAATGTCTCCTTAACTCCAATCTTCGCCAAAAAAACGAACGTTCATTTACCAAGATTTTCCAGTTTTTTCTTTGCAATTGACAATGAGGATTGATAATTTGTCATAGAAAAAGTGTAGTTTTGTTTTATAGTTGTTTCTTGAAGCATTTTAGTTTATATACAAAACCTTTAATTTAAAACCAGTTCTAAAGGAAACACTACGTGATCTATAATGAATGTATTTTAATGCACCTTGTGAATGGAAAAGCCGGCGTTAAGAGCTTCATTTAAATTCAAAGCGAATAAAAAGACTTGATAGAGATGTTGTTCAAAGAGCGACGTATGAAATAGTTTTTTATAGCGGCGGTCATGATGTAGCACGTAAGCTGAAAGTATCTGCGTGGGGTCTGATTTCACTGAATTTCTTATCCCATTCAATCTTTGCACTGCTGAATATTTTCTAATGCAATGTATTAACATTGAATTGATTACTGTCTCAGAGCCAGCAGCTTTAGGAGAAACGGCTTTTAGTAATTTCTTCCGAAATGTGTTTTAAAGTAATTCAAAAGACATCCATCCTGTCTGCCCGGTGAAACGGTTTTGCAATTTCTCACGAAGGCTTTTTTCTGTCTTGCTGTTTTCAGTCATTAATTAGGGTCATTTAATTCGTTTGGTACTAAACTGACATCACTAGGACCTAAGTTTAAGACTAAGTACTTACGAAAATGTACCTGAAAATAGCCTTAGACCTTTTCTGACGGCAGTAATAAGCTCTCATTGCTTGTGCTTTTGCACCGACTGACAAGAAGTTGCAAACGGCAAACCTGTCAGTTTACTAGAGCTTATTCGCATTTCGATTAGTGTAATTTTTTTTCCCTCTTCTTTCACGGGACACGTTAGAATTAAAACATTTTAAATAAGTTGCTGTCTTTTTGTTTATGCTAATTTTCCCCCTTTTCAGGTACTTTGCGATTGTAAAGAAAATGTTAAACTTTATTTAAAGCCAAGGTTGCAAAAGCGACACAAAGTTTCTGTTTTGAATATTTTCAATAGTATATATTTCACGTTTGCATCTTAATTCAACTTGCGTTAATAATAATAACATAAAAGCAGAATGTAAAAGATAACAATTGAGAACGATGAGATGCTTTCGACTGAAGACTTTACTATATTTCGAATTTGGGCAAAATGTTTCGGATATATTTATCAGCCATACAGTTAATGTTCTCATAACTTGAAGTTTAATTGTTTCCTTATGCAAGATGAATTTTTTTCTATTTCTGGACTTTTGTGTTAAAGATTTAATATTTTCAAGAATGTTATCGCAACTATACTACACCTTGCTTGTGATTAAAGAGAGAGAAGCTTTTGATAATCACTATAATGTTTTTGTTGTATACTTGTCTTGCCCGAAATATGGTTACAACTGATGACAACACGGATTTTTCTCAAATTCATTCAAATTTTTTCTAATTATGTTTTATAACTGAATGAAAGGTAGCACGTTTCATATCATGAATATGTATCGAGAAATTGCCATTTGTTAAACTATTATTTTACTTTTCATCTTCTGTCGCAGTTTGTAAAGATGAAATCTGGATTTAATATTGATAAACTCGGAAATTCAGAACTCTAATTTAACACCATTCAAATATTTCGTTGTCTTCACTGTAATTTAAATTCAAAAAGCTGCTTAAGAAGTTTTCCTATGTTGAATCGGACAGTAACCAAATAGTAACTCGAATCAGAAAATATTTTCAGATTGTTTTGCTATGAATTGCCAGCCTTAAAAGTCAGTTTGACTCACACATGGACTATATATGTCATCTTGTGTGCTATAAGTTTGTTGCGAAGTACAAAAAAAACCGAGTTGTCTTCAAATTGTTTACACTCGTTTCAATTAGAAAGTTAAGTACAGAATTCTAAGTAGTTTATTAATGTCATATATCGAGGTTGTTTCAATGAGATGTCAGCAAAATGAATCAACAAAAAAAACCTTGTATTACAAAATAATTGCTTAAACAAGGTCAGCTTGTGGCAGAATGGGTGGATTAATACTTCTAGCGGTGACTGTAATATTATTACTTTCTACTCATAGCAGGCGTTTTGAAGGAACAAATCCATTATTATTTCTTCATGACTCTTTACTGATTTCTGACCGAAAAGTAGAACTTTTTCGTTGCAAAGCCTATCCTAGCTTTTCATTTTGTAAAATCTTAACGTATTTCATCCTTTAGAATTGCGCTTTTACTAGCTTTCTGGCAAATATTTTTTGCACCTGTTTTCTTCTTGGCTTTATTTTGTTCTTTTTAACAGCAATTGTTTGCCTTTTCTAAACCTTATTCTATTTATTGGCCGATCGCGCAGCCGATCATTATTGAAAAGTTATCTGCTATTTAATTACTAGTCACTGTTATACAAAGCCAGCGGCGTAGTTGTCAGTATCCGAACTTTTTAAAAATAAAACCCATTTGGCTTTGATTCCTTCCGCCTCCAATTCAGTTCAGATGAAAAACAGGAAAAACAATTGTCGAGATTTGAAAGAATATAGAAATTT
This sequence comes from Zoanthus solanderi, assembly GCA_024336925.2. Lineage (NCBI taxonomy): Eukaryota > Metazoa > Cnidaria > Anthozoa > Zoantharia > Zoanthidae > Zoanthus > Zoanthus solanderi. The sequence goes on along the minus strand of JANCMA020470256.1, from coordinate 11,788 downwards.
ATTTTAGGCTGCAAGTTCACAGGATATTGTTCTCAAGTTATTCTGTAATTTTTATTCATGAAATGCCGTTGATATTTATATTAAAAACACTGCGCTGATAATAATCTCGATTTTTAAGGTCTTAATGTATGATAATATTTTGTTTCGAAGATATTGTTATCAATAATGTAAGATATTTGTATTTGTTCTTGTTAAACAAGTATAGCTTTTTATATATTTCAAACATTACATGGATGTTGATTTCTAGTTTTCTCACTTTCATCTTTGAAGTCACAAAGCGTACTATGATATGAATCCTTTTTGTTTTAAGGAGTTTTGTCTCTCTGCCTTTAAAGTTAAACAATGTTTTCAGCAGTAGGTTCTCCTTGGCCTTATAGTTTTTGCAAGGCAATCCCTAACGGACTCTATCGCTCGACAATTCCAGTTTTTTGTTATTTTAATTATTATTAAACGCCAGGAATTTAAAAATACTAATATGTTTGCGTATCTTTTCTTTGGAAAATACTTTAACTTTATCTGTTCTAGAGAAAAGATAATCTAACTGGTATTCTCTTTGCTGCTCATGGTTTCCTTGTTAGTGGTATGTACCACCTCGTGTGTGTATGTATGCCTTCTTAGATCAACTTTACGATAAAAGGCGCGCTTGCAAACATGGCATGCGAAAGGCTTGAATCCAGAATGCTTTCTGCTATGCGTGATGAGATTTGATGATTGACTAAACGCTTTACCGCACTCCACACATTTGTGGGGTTTTTCGCCTGTGTGAATGTAGGTGTGTTTTTTCATGTCGGATTTCTGATGAAAGCGCTTACCGCAGTATTCACAAGGAAACGGCCGCGTGTCAGAATGAATGAGCATGTGTGTGGAAAGCGTTGACGAACGCTTAAAGGTCTTTGAGCATTCCTTACACTGAAAAATTTTCTCGTTGTTATGAATGTTCTTATGCTGTTCAAGACTAACTGAATGACCAAATGTTTTGCCACACATATCGCACGCAAATGGTCGGCGCCCGGAATGAGATCTTCTGACGTGGACTTCTAATCCATGTGGTGTCCCGAAGACCTTTTTACATTTTAGGCATCCAAATGTATCTCCGACGTGGTTGTTAGAATATTTCTTTTTTGACTCAGCGTTATTGGTCTGCAGCGTTTCTTCAGGAAGATTCGATGATGTCTTTACTAATTGTGTTTCGGGAACATCCCGCGTGGCGTACAAACCATATTGATTAGTACTTGATGGATGTGACGGGACCCAAAAAGGCAGTGAAAACGCAGGCCCAGCAGGAATTATGGAAAAAAGCGAATGTTCTTGTCTTGATAAATGCACATATGGCCCAGGTAAAATACAAGGGTTGTAAACTTGGCCATAAAAGGTGGGAAATCTCATCATATCACCTGAAAATGACAATCAGAATTCATCGTTAATACTCAATTAGCCCAAACTTATTAAAATGACCCGCCTTTTAAGTACAGCTTTCATCAAAAAGGTGTGTTTTTCAACTTGCGCATTTAAATGCTTCGTGACAATGGAAATTAATCCTAGCCAACCACAAACACTTTAGTTCTCTTTGCTTTAAAAGACACAGTGTTTGTTAACATTGTAAATTTTCAATATATAAATTAACTTAACGTAGTCGGCAAAGTGACTCTCGAGAGAACGAGAGAGAATAAAAAAAGTAGTTTGCGAATAATACTTTTTTTAAAAACAAAATTGTGATTTTGTGTCGAAGTTATTTTTGTTTTCTTGGTTTATACCAGAAACAGCAAAAACAGTTGAAAGAACTATAGTTATCGATTCTGCCTGCACTCCTCAAACTGCAAATTTTAATTTACAATCATACGACAAAATCAACATAGCGAAAAGCTTTCAAAGAAGCAAAGTTTATTTCCACCTATTTTATCGACGTACTTTTCGTTTTTAAACCCCAATTTAACCTTTTTCAATTAGATTTCATTGAGAACAATCTGAAGGAGAATCATACGGAGTTGGTTTTTCTTATTAAAAGCAACATACGGAAAGCGAATTCTTTATTTGAACAATGAAACTTCACCGATTTAAACATTTTCTCTTTGTGGCATTGTTAAGGTTTTCTTCAGCTTAATTAATTTTTATTTACATGTCACTGTTTTGCGGGCTTAATCTTTGGCCAAGAACAACGAAAGAGCGAGAGATTTCGTTTACATTATTGCCAATAACCAAATTCTCACTGGGTTTTCTTTACTTGTTTTGGATCTGTTTGTATACTGTGGAATTGTTCCGCACACAATCTGTAAAATAAATCCCTCTATTTACACTTCAGTCTATTGGGAACAGGATCATTTCCTGCGGCTCTTATTATAGTAATTCGCAAGTTCTGATTTCCGAAATTAAAACTAAAAGTTGAAATCAGAAGTTTTGCATATTAGATGAAAAGGTGGTTCTGATAGTCTGCGCTACACATGTCTTGTGATACCTTTACGGCTTTCAAATCGCGGTCATTTCGTCTTCCAGATTTACTAGAGTTCAACCACAGTTTTATTAATTAATGAACTTCGGTGGCTAGCTTTTTTGCAAATTCGCAGATTTTTAGATATTTTAGCTCAATATTTAAAGGAAAGATATAAATCTACAAAAGGTTTAGTCAGTAAATTTGAGAATATTAAAAATTAAGCTGAAAGATGAGATTTAAACGAGTGTTGTTAAACAACAGGAACTATCACGATATGGCAGCTTATGTGCAAACGACGCAAATTAAGGCAAAAGTTTGATCATTGTTGAGAACTTAGGTTCACCGTACAACCAATCTTTTTACCTTGAAAATGAGCATTTGTTCTCACATCTTTCATCTTAATAGGCTGAAGGTCATTCCATTTGGAATAAAAAACTTCGGGTTTTTTGTCTTGTTTATCAGGAGCTGTGAGATTAGCTATATCGAATGGACGGTTGGTCTTCTTTGTACTGGAGTCTTCTTTCACGCACTCACTCTCGTCAGTTGCATCTATAGAGGAGAAGTTCAAATTGTTTGCTAATGTTGAATGGACTATAAGAAGCACAATTGACAACATTTTTTGGGACTGAAAACATGAGCTATCAGATTTGGGTCAGATTTGGTTAGTTGTTAATAACAACACGCAGTATATAAAAGTTGCAATCTGTACATTAAAGTTTGAATAAGGGTTACAAACACTATTTATTAACTGCTAAAAAATCAAAAACGTTTTACTGATTAGAAAGGCTATGATAATTCTGCTGAGAAAAGAATTTATCCAGTTTTTTCTGATTCCGTTGTTTTTCCTTTTATCTGGCAATAAAAAGTTTATTTTGTTTCCCATGTAGTAATTCTCTAAATATTCCTTAAAAGAGCAATTTTTAACTATCTTACCAACAATTTTTACTGGATCATTCTCGGTTGACGAAAAACCATCTTTTGCAAAAGGTGTAGCTGCTCTGTTTTTAACGAGGAAGACTTTTGGCATTGCGGATGCAGAAAGCCCTGCAGAAGTAGATCAAGTTAACACGAGCCGAAATCTGGGTTCTTTGAGTATCGAGAGAATAACTCATGCGATAATAAAGGCATTTTGATATCACACGGGGTTTTATCAACCAACCGAACGCCAAGAACAAAACCCACGTCCAGCAGGTGGATACCATAGCAACAAAGAAAGTTCGGCTGGATCGGCGTCGCGCATGCGCCCACATTACCAGTACAGGTGTAGAGATGGGGACGGCAATTTTAGTTTACAGAATTCTCAGTTGTTATTGACGAAAAGTGATTGTGATCTGTTAATTTTTTCTTTTTTCAATTTTGTTTTTTAAAAGAGTACTATAGAAAGTGTTCGTTGTTGTTTTTTTTTAATCAAAGTTCTCCAGTTGTTTTCAAAACGAAAGAAGGTAAACTTCAAACCAAAACTGCCAGTTATTTTTTTTTTGTTTTTCAAATGTCCCAAAACACTCGTAAAGGATAACAATGTTTGCTAACTTGTAAATGAAATGGGTTTTCTGGAAGCGCGATTGTATTTCCAGTAATGCATGATCGCCAATTCGGATTTGTGTGCTTTTCTTGAAACTTCAAGTTTTTGGTGTATAACAAGACGTTCTGTTTTTTTTTTTTCTTTTTTTTATGGTCTCATAAATTATGAATCTAATCTAGATATTGGTGTAACGAGAGAGCTCGCCACTTGGGGTTTGGGCGGTGGAATAAAACGCTTTAATAAACGATGTTTAAAGACAGTGAAACAACTTGCCTTTACCAATGACCGCTTTTATTTTATAGTTTATTAATTTTAACTGACACGAGAGAAAGTCGATTATGGCGAAGTGACACCACCGAGCAGGTGGAAAGGAATCATTGCTGCAATTTTTAATCGAATTACCGGAGGAATTGGTGTTCTGGGGCGAGGATATGGACTCCAACTTTCTTGTCTTATCTCTAAAAGAACTTACGTGAAACAAAATTAATAAATAGCCAGAAAACATTCACAAGATGGGACGTTTTAGTCCAAACATAAGGGCGACATATTTTTCCTTGAGACATCCTTTTTAACGGGTGGTTTATACAATAGGAACTTCAAAACTTTTCGTATTTCGTTTGTCTGCATTGAAAAACGGTTGCTTAAGTTTCATATATCAATAGAAATCTCATCTAAATGAAAATTTTCTAAAACAGTATAATTGATTTGACTTTTCAATTTTCAGTTTTTTTGTTTCTACATAAAAAATTTTGAGCTTATTGTGGGTGGAGTAACAGCGTGCGAACGAAAGTTTTTCCCTAACGAAATCTACAGCTTCATCTTCTGTGCATCTTCATGTGCATGCTCTCCGAAAAGAACTGTAAATCTGTGTTTATGATTTGACTCTAGGTTCAGTTTTGATTTGTTTTTACGGAAACCAATAAACATAATATATTTTAAAGCCTTTACTGTACACATAATTATGAAGCTGACATTAAGAGAGCTCTGGGAACCCGCCATATTTTTCCTATTATAGCAATTGTTCAGAGCATGAGACAACACAAGTGTTTTCAGTTATCGCCCTATTATTTGTTTCCTGAGGTGTGAAATGTAACTTTTACCAGGAATAGAAAATAATGCCCGTTTTAAAAATCGTGATGAAAAAGGAAAACCTTTTTTTCTGTTCAAAAAAACCTAGTCTTTTTGTTGGTTTGGAATTCATATTGAAATTTATTTTCCATCAAGTTTTCTCTTTGATCTTTAATTGATTTGGCATCTGAAAGGCTGCATACAGCGCTTTAACGGTTGGAAAAAACATTTGATTAAGCGAAAAACATAAAAAAGTTGGGATAATCATAATGTGACAGATTGTAAATTAGTTGAATTCTAAACAGAACTTCTCATGAGGTTTGCAAAACAAAAGCGTTGTCTTGAGTCACTATATCTCACTAGGATCGGTGAATAAAATTCTCTCGTACTTCAGAAGAAGGAACTTAACAAAATAGTATTAATATTATCCATTTTTTTCTAGTTAAAAGAAAGAAATTCAATCACAAAACACACTTTGCCTCGTTTTCCACACTTTAAAAACTAAAAAGTATTTTTATATGTCTTCGTAGTACAGTTTTAGTCGTGGCAAACAAGCGTTTATTCTTAGTGAGAATGTAGAATTCTTTTATTCGTAATAAAATTCCAAACTCATCGATTTTTATTTTCTTTGGTCACGTTTATGTAATATATGTCTTACCATTGCCTATGGTTAATTACGACTCAATTTATTACTTGCAAAACAAGCCATTAGGTTTTTAGCTGACGACACAGGAGGTACAAATATTTACATCAAATATTGTTGGAGATGAAGGCATTAAAATATTGAACTTTTACGCGACTACCATGCGATCACAGTCTGTTGAAAACTGAATTATTGAAAAATTTTAAATATTCTTGACTCTTTCCACTTGAACATGTCAATTTGAAAGCGCTCCACTTAAATACAAAAAAATTGTGATCAGCGGAAGACCTCTCTATGTCTGATTTATTTACAAAAATAAACTATTCAACTAGAAACGCTAATTTGAGTATTTTGTCTCGTTGCCCGTAATTAGCAGCGTTTCGCCTTATTAATACTGAAACTTGCATGCAAACAGTAAAGTTACTTTCAGCCATTATAGGCTTACTGATTATGATATAATAATCATTTGAAACGCGAGTATTTAAGTTTGGACCGTCACTTCAGCCAAACAAATTTGACTTAATCACCTCCTTTAGATTCCTTTTGATTTCAAAACTCAAAATTTGGCAGAAAATAGTCTTTATAGAAACAACATTTTAACTGTTTCCGTACGTTAACTCCGGCCCTGATGTCTGAAGACTAAAACTGGCATTTACTCTGGAGTTCTTACATGAGTCATGAGAAAAGAATGAACTGAGCTTTCAGTTTCAAATCTTCCGTATGTCATCTGTACTAAAATTGATCTTTAGCTATATGAGGGTGTTTCGAAAACTCTTATTAGCTCAAACGTCTTTTTACTCTGACACATTTTCGTGTTTATCTTCAGCTTTTGATGTGTGTTTGTCCGCTAATTTATTTTCTTCGATAGCGAAACCCATTCGGAATAACTTCAATTTGAAATGATACAGAATTTAAAATTTTGACTCGAAAAAACTGGTAGCAAGGACTTGTAGTAATAATAAGCCATTTCAATGGCTAATTAAAAATTTAATACGGCCGATTTTCTTTTTGTTTCTTGGGTTCCAGTATTATTAACCTGTTAGTAAAATCTGCAATTTCGTCTTTTCTTGTCGAGAAACTCCAAGAGCATAACGCAGGTTGAATTTTAAAAAGATTTATAAAATTAATCCCGTGTCACACATTTGACACAGTGATAAAATTGTTATGCTTTATTGTGAAAAATTGCCCAATATTTACAGAGCCATTGAAAAAGAGTTTTTCGCCTCGTTAGTACTGGTCAGTATGAGAAATCCTTTCTATCAGCCCATTTGTGTTTATTAACGGCAACGATCATTTCGTTTTAAGGTTTTAGCAACCTTCCGGTAACTAGTGACTTCCTTGTCGTTCTAGAAATTTTACAAAGTGTAGTCGTGGCATGTTTCATTTCATAGATCAACTCAAAATATACATTTAACAGCCTCATAACTTTTAATTTAAGTTTGATAGTCTGATCGTCGCATGGTGAGAGATGTTTAAATTTTTTTCAAACATGCAAGAACTTGGTGCATGATATCCATTTCACAAATTAAACGGTTGCTAATTCATCAGAAACTCCATGTAACATTACTGGTAAACTGAAGAGATGTCATTTCTTTCTTTTCGAGGTAGCACTGATATCAAATTTTGTTACGAATGAAACTGAGAGAATATTTACATAGTTTTTTTCTACCTTTTTTTCATTATTAAGAGTATCAGCTATTTTTGAGCCTAGTAGCTGTAAAACGGAATGACTTTTCATCGAAACATTTGAGGCTGACAAACGGACGGCCCCAATCTGTGGCAAATTGAAACACAAGCTCATGACAGGTGTTATTAGAGTAGTCAGGGCTAATGATCTTGTCAATTCGAAATGGTTGTTTGGAACAAGTGAGAGAGTGCCATTAAGAGAGATGCTTTGTTTGACAACTGATAAATAAATTCAAATATGCAAACTTTCACTTCCCTAAACTTGACAGTGTCAAAAAAAGTGGTAACCAAAACTTTAATATTTGATCGAGAAATAAACCGTTTTTTATCAGAATTTTAATAAAAAATACAAATCATTTTACAAAACTTGAAATAGTCATGTTGTACTTTCATTTCAAATGCTTCAATTTACTAACCTGTTTTTGATCTTTGATTCAACTAAAGGAGAATGTAGTCTTTGTTTACCATGACTTTTATAGAGCTATTACTGGCATTACTAGTTGAGTTGTTCAAATTTCGTTACCGAATACACAGGCTGAGATCAGAATAAAACAATGTTTCGTAGTCTTAGTATTAAATTCGCATTGTTCAGGGCTAATAAGCTTTTTTTTTTGCTTCATAATGATCAAAGTTCTTCACTAAACAAAGAGAACACTAGAAAGTTTGTTAAAAGACAGTTATTTTTGCCAGCTTTTTCAGTAAGTTACTATTTTTAGTTATTTGAAGATTTCCTACAAAACCAAACCTGTTCATAGTCGCAGTTTCTTCTCCTTGGCGTTAACTTTTCTTTGTTATTTTTTCTTTATACTTAGAATCATTTTCTGATCGAACTTTAAATAAAAGTTGTATGAATTTATACAAATATTTTTTCATAGCCCTGAAAAAACTCGCGGAATTTTCCAAATCAGTCCTTCATTACATTTCAATTGATAACGGACTTTATTAACTCTTTATTGATCCCCAAGGCTCTTTAGAAATAGAATTTGGAAAAAAAAAACTCTTAACTTGGTTCTAAAAAACATTTCTAGCAACTCTGGCTAGTAGATATTCTGTTTTCATGTTCAAGAAAATGATTTCTTTTGTGCAGTACAAAACAGCGGTCAATATTGATCTTTTTTTTTTCGTTTTAGTTACTATTCATATTTTCACAATAAATTATGATTCAATTTTGATTGTCAAAAACAATACGTGGGTTAAGCGGCCGTAAAACACCAGGTAGATAGCGGTAGATAACAGCTACCGACGGTGTTGAGAAAAAAAAAACTTTTATCGAATTATACCACCCGCATGTCGAGGCGCCGTTGATGTCTCCTAATGACGTTCGCGCTGTTTAAGTTAGCGGTAATACCATAATCTTAATCAGATTCTGGTCTTAAAATCCCGGACGGCGGCATAACCTAAAATTTGCTCTTTTGTTGAAATAGTAATCGTTTTACAATACAACTAGATTGTTCTGACAAGTTTTCCTTGGGGTATTTTCAGCCCGTTTCATAACTAGGTTTACAGAAACGATGGAAATAGAGTTTATGTGCTGTTCTTCGTTTCGGCTGTCCGTTGCATTTGAAAAATATATGTCATCTGAGTTCCAGTGAATGAAAATGTGCTTGTTTCACAGAAAAGCAAATGCAAACAATTTAAATAATAAATTTTATTTTGAAGCAAAAGAATATTGTATTTATACTTGCAAAAAATCGGAAAATATGCCTAAAGAAATAGATTAGTCTTATAACGATTAAAATTGTCGTTGTTTTGTATCCCCTCGGGTTTTTAAAATTCCTGTGATAGAAGATATATCTATATAGTATACTTTGTTGTAGCTTCAGAAGTTACGATAAAACTTAGAAGTTTAGCTACGTCTACAAGTTATTCACATTTACAATGACAGCTTGGTTGTTGACAGGTGAAAGGATTTTGACTTAAAAACATTGTTTAGATACTTCAGTCCCGTTTGTTTAACAAGAATTTTAAAGAAGATGGCAATTTGTTAAAAGTTCTGCAAGCCCATCCTGTTAGCATCTGTTCGCTCCAAATTTTTAGTCGTATTTATCAGGCATTTTAGGAAATATAAAAATAGAGTTCAATTCAGTCTGAAAATAATTTTTAACTTGAAATTTGTTTTTCAGAATCATTTAACAGAAATAATCATTTCCAATTATTCAAGTTTGTAACCGACTGATAATATCATTTCCCTACTATCCTCTCGTCCCCACTCCTCCTCCTTCACTTCTTTTTGCAGGTGGTTTGGGTTTCGTGATAATCAGCTTTATGAATTTTTTAATCATTCTGCATATATTTCTCAGTTTCCGATTAAATTTAGTTCAAATTGTTTAAGAAGAGCGAAATGGCGAATGAATTCAGTGCGCCAAGTGTCATTTGAATGGGAGGGGGGGGGATGGTTTAGAAATGAAGAAAATGCTGCGTTCGCACTTCGCGTCGTGATCAAATTATATACTTATTATACTTTTAAAGTCCGTAAAAAATGAACTGTGCAAAAAAAGTTGGGAAAAGGGGAGGGGGGGTGCAATAACCCTCCTAGCCCTCTGGATCCAGCGTTCCTGTGTTTGTTTACACGTGGTCAGTGCAACATAAAAACGATAAGTGCCAGAAATCTACTATTAAAGTACTGAATTTAGGAGAAAGCGACACGAATCGCTTTTATGAAAAACACAAACTTGGCTTGGGAAGGGTTACCTGGCTAGCCGAGTCACCCGGTTTTGAAGATATAGGATTACCGTTCTAGCGGGGACAACTTTTTTCCATGTAAACGTTTTGGCTCGCCTTCCCGTCTCAACTCGGACTTTGATTCAATACACAAAGTTTGCGCGATCAATTGTTTTTGTTGAACAATGGCAGGAAAATCAAAAGCTAGCAGCAATATGAAGTGGTATTGGGCTCCCGTTATTATAAAATCGATTATTGACTTTTTTTGAAAGAATATAAATCAATACTGATGAAATGCTATCGACTTCAATGCACAAGTAAACTGTATTTACTAGTAAAGTTATTTTGACTATTTTATTTGATTAGACTCAAGAACAACTTCAACAATTTTAAAAACTAAACTGTCATAATAAATATTAAAAAAAATACCAATCAAATGTTTTGGTTGCTTTTGTTATAGACTGTACTTGAGTAATAAAAGCAATAATATTTTATCAACTAAACGCTCGGTAAAGTTTACTGAAACCCTTCTACCCGGGGCAACTCCGCTCCAAAGACTACTTACTGTGACGATCTGTCAAAAGATTTTTTCAACATTTCGTTTTTTTTTTGATTTAGCGTGATGCCATGAACCTGTTTTCTTAAAAATGTGTTTGCACCTTGTTCTCCCTAGGGTAGCTTCTAAGTTCTTTTGTTATATTTAAGAATTAAAGTGTGTCACATTTATAGTCTAAAACAATGGTTAACAATGTGTCAAAATAATATGTCGTACGACTACGTGTCTGGAAACAAGGCTCAAAATGAGTTTCCTTTGTTTTGCTGCCAGTCTGTCGCACGCCAAGTAGACGGAACTATTTGCGTGCTAGCAAGAGAAGAGAAGTCGTTTAGTATTTTAGACATCTATATGTACGGTAGAAAACCTCAGGCAAATCCTTAATCGCTCTCGGCGGGCTAAGCTAGTGTTTCGCGGCATTTCCATACCAATTAAAAGAAATCAAGTTGTTTACAATTACGTGATGAGACAAATTTAGTCAAAAGTTTTATATTTGTTCCAAATCAATTTTTAACCCTCCTTGCTGTGTTGACAACCTACTTAAGTTGGTAAGTTAGATTAGGTTTTTCTTCCCGATTCTAAAGGTGTTGTCAATCTGTCGCTTTAGTTAAAAGCAACGGTTTTCTTTAGGTTTTTCTTCACGATTCTAAAGGTGTTGTCAATGTGTCGCTTTGATATAACTCATAACAGCAATTATTATATTTTCTAAAATATATTAGATAATACGTGCGTTTTCACTGGTCAACACTAGTGTTTTTCATAACGCTTTGAAGCACGTGGCGATATGCTTGGGTATCTCCAAGTTGTGAGAATTTACACTTTCCTGAAAACAATAAAAACTATACATTGGCGCTTCCTTAATCATCTTTCTCTTTTTTAAATCGGAAAATAACAATTTTATAGATGAAAGAAGACACGTTCTCCGTGCCTTCATAGCCTGGTGAAAAACTCCGGTTTTCACTTATTAGTGATTTGCTCTCGAATTCTCTCACAAGCTCGCCGCGGTTTTCACTAGGCTATGAAGGCACGGAGAAAATGTTTTTTATTTTTTGAATAAGGCGGTCTCAAAGATTGGGATGTGTATGAGGAGACGGGTTTTAAAAGTGATGATTATGATGGTAATAATGATGGTGGTAGTGATTATTATGATAACAACAACAACAACAACAACAACATTTTTTATTTTGTACCATATTTTTACAATTATTTATAACTTACTATAAAAAA
>JANCMA020470152.1:0-10686 GCA_024336925.2 Zoanthus solanderi | reverse complement strand
GAGTGATATCGTTTATTTCCACTTTGCTCTGTAGACAATCTTTGATTTGAATCTAAATACGGCATTACTTGATTTAGGGCTGCTTTCTCACACACTTTAGAATGGATTGGTAGAAGTGAAATCGGTCTATTGTTATCGGGTTTTTCATGGTCACCACCTTTTGGAATGGGTGTGATTTCGGCCATTTTCCAAACACGTGGGAACGTCCCGGAAACAAACGAGGCATTGATAATGGAGGTAAATGTTGGTGAAATAACAGAGAGACTGTCTTTGATGACTCGAACTGAAATTTTATCAATCCCAGGGGTCCTGTTAGTGGCCATGAAATGAATAATATCTTCGATCTGTTTACATTCCACAGTTTTAAAAAAGAATTGTTCAGATTCGGCGTGAAATCTTGGTTTGAAAGCCGTTTTTGTAAGATCATATTTACATTCATTTGCAAGTGATTTGATTTTGTCGACTGTGATTTGGCCTACAGAAGAGAAAAACTGTTGAATTCGTTTGCAACCGCGTTATCATCTTTAGTAAACGATCTACTATTAGTTGATTTTTTAGGAATGCACGATCGTATTGCCTTCCAAATACAGCGGGTGTTGTTTGGATTTTTATTTATCTGTTCTGCTATAAATTCTCGTTCCGCCAGCCTAAGTTCTCTCTTAACTTCCCGTTTGAAAGTTTTGTAGCAAGCCCAGGCCAGAGGATCACTTGTTTTTCGTCCCATTTTCATTATTAATTATATTTAAAAAGTCGCTTATTTTTAAATCATGGATGCTCTTTAAGAGTCATCAATGGCGGCAACGATTGTCGCAAAAGCAAAGAAATGTGACTCGTTCACACTTTGGGTACTATTAATCCCCACGTTTAACCTTCTGTTATCCCGGAACCTTTTTGTTTTTATAACATTTTTTTTCTCACACATCTCTACCTTTTATTTCCTTTTGTTTTTACATACCTATCTCATTGCGTTATCTTGCTTTGCATCACTATATAACCATCTCTTTATTTATCTCCCACGCATTCATTCCGACGAAGGACTACAGTCCGAAACATCAGTTTCAAAATTTTTTTCACTACGGTGAACAACTTATCAATTTATACTGTTTCTGTAGAAATACCGACGCATTGCATTCCATTTATGAACTAACAGTTGAGTGAATACTGAATTTTTTTTTAATAAAGTTTGTTGTAGTTGTTATTTGTGATCAGACTAAAGTTGTTTTACTTTAGTGTCTCTATCTGCATTGTTTATCAGTGTCCGTGAGTCGTCTTATCGAGGCTTTTGATTAAGTCATGCAGCTTATCTGAAGTGGGTGTCGAGACACTTTATGCATGTGGTTACAAACTGCAGAAACATCCCATAGAACTCTACGGTTCTTGACATAGGAAATAAACATTTGTTAAATCGTGTTTTATGTTTTAGCTTGCTAAGGGTGTTTGAAAGGATGGCATTTTATCCTCTACATACGGAGATGATTCAAACCTTTTAACCTCACTAGAATTGGCTAAATTCTGCTTCATTTAAACCCCGATAATTGTAGATACTGAAGTCCTTGAATTTAATGATTTGTCATTAAAATCATAGATTTAATTTTGTCTTGAAAAATCTTGAATTTAAGGCAATAGATTTAGATATATAAGGTGATAAATCATCTCTTGATTCAATTTGTTTCCGAAAATTTCTAGATTATTTGAAATTGTTTTAAAAAAGTGTTTTCTTCTTTATTTGCGCAAAAGTGAGTTACCATGGAGTGAGAAGTCTGCGTCACTGAATGACATTGACAAAAAATAAATTGAAAAAGTGAAAACTTGGTATAAAGGTTGACATTCAAGAGTATATTTAACACAGCTTGCAACAGGAATTCGTTTCTTTGATTAATTTCATAACTTGTCCTCAAAAGTTCCTATAAAGCCCTTGAAAAATCCTTGTTTTTTGTCTTGATTAAACTTTACGAAACCTTAGTCGTATATTTTATGAGTTTCCCATGAGAGTTTGGTTACATCTACTTATGAAGCAATAGTTTAATGAAGTCCATGAATTAAAATATAACTCTTCAGTCATTTAATTAATAATTATTTTCAGTATTGAGACTTCCTTCCAATGAGTGAAGCTTCTCATCTAGTTAGCAAGTGATCCTCGAATTACGTAGTAAGTTGTCATATTTTTTCAAGGAACAGGGTCTCATTTCACCTTCCGTTCTGTTAAAAATGGCAACCTTGATCACATCCAAATCACCCTCACTTACGTTTAGATCCCTACTACGACCGACATTGTATATGCTAATTCACTGCTTGCGTGTTGCGTTGACTCATTGCCGAGAGGAATGGTAGTTGACTCATAAACAGACGTTGATAATATTTGTATGTGAAATTATCGCACCGTTAGGTCCCATACAAAATTGTTGGACGCAGACCCGGCGATGTCGCATCGATGTATGCCAAAGTCTCACTCGCTGCCGAGGAACTGCAGTGGAAAGCAGAAAGGTCCCTTGATGAAATGTGTACGTTTATTTTACTTTGTTTTTCTTATGACGCTTCTGAATAGCAGTTTCTATGTTCTATTTGGTATCACAGTTTGTTTTTTTGAAGGCATGTACCATTTCTTTCTGTATTCTTACAGAATTTACAAATACTCTACAGCATCCACACGAACTCACCAATCACTCTCTAAATATTATGCTGCATCCACATGAACTCACGAATCACTCTACAAATATTCCACAGTATCCACACGAACTCAACTATCACAACAAATATTCTACAGTATCCACCGACAAACTCACGGATCACTCTACAAGTATTCTACAGTATCCACACGAACTCACGGATCACTCTACAAATATTCTACAGTATCCACACGAACTCACGGATCACTCTACAAGTATTCTACAGTATCCACCGACAAACTCACGGATCACTCTACAAGTATTCCACAGTATCCACACGAACTCACAGATCACTCTCCAAATATTCTACAGTATCCACCGACAAACTCACGAATCACTCTCCAAATATTGCACAGTATCCACACGAACTCAACTATCAAAACAAATATTCTGCAGTATCCACCGACAAACTCACGGATCACTCTCCAAATATTATACAGTATGCACACGAACTCACAGATCACTGCAAATGTTTTACAGTATCCACACGAACTCACAGATCACTCTCCAAATATTCTACAGTATCCACACGAATTCACAGATCACTTAACAAATATTCCACAGTATCCACCGACAAACTCACGGATCACTCTACAAGTATTCTACAGTATCCACACGAATTCACAGATCACTTAACAAATATTCCTCAGTATCCACACGAACTCAACTATCACAACAAATATTCTACAGTATCCACCGACAAACTCGCGGATCACTCTACAAGTATTCTACAGTATCCACACGAATTCACAGATCACTGCAAATGTTTTACAGTATCCACACGAACTCGACTATCACTCTCCGGATGTTCTACAGTATCCACACAAACTCACCAATCACTCTCCAAATATTCTACGGTATATCCACACAAACTCACCGAGCACTCTCCAAATATTCTACAGTATCCACACAAATCTAGTGATCACTCTTCCGTTGAAACCCAGTGCTATATGAACCTGATGTTAACAAAGCGAATTCTAGGCCCCCGCATAGATACAATAATTTTTATGTCATACCTGACAACATTTAGAAATCGGAAATCGGGACAATTTCATCATTGCTCTAACAATTTGCAGAAAAAGTACTGAAAAAAACTGGTTTATGTTTTAAACAATATTTTAAAAACAGGAATAATTACCGGCCAAAGTTCTAAAATATTGGTCCCGCGTTTTGGAGATTTTTAAAATAAAAATTGGGAACGGTTAGCAGGTATGTTATTTGCCAAAAATCCAAACAAAATTAGGACAAAACCCGGTTTACAGAACCGAATTTTGTGCTCAAGGTCAAACTTTAGTCGGGCGTTTCGAACAAGATTTACACCAAAATTTTGTTGTAATACAAGTTTCAAGGGTTTTTTATTTGTATTATCCGAGCATATTTTGTGTTCATCACGTTGACTTTCGAGTGCCAGAAACATGGGACACGATTAAAGATCTTTTTTGTAAATGGCGTTTACTTCATATTCTTTTGTCTGTATTCAAATTAGTCTCACTCGCCTCGTTTGGGATAACATATTCTTTTGAATTTTCAACTCAAAAGACGAGCCTAGCAAGGGTAGTTGAATAAATACCAAAGAAGTTTTAAAAAGTTGCCATTTATGAAAGTGGTCTATGTCGTTAGCCTTCTTTCAATCTGGCGACAGACGTTCCCGTTTTTTCTAAAAGTTGTGTTTCAGTCTCAGTTTATTCTGAACAGAACTGAACAATATTAGTACAGTTAAATCTCTCGGGCATGTCGACTCCATTTACCTGTAGTTCTTTGTCTACGAATTTCAAGTTGTTTTATCTTTGAAGAGGACTTTTTGGACATAGTGAGAATTCTGGAGCAGGTGCATAAAAACCCTTCGACTGTTTCTCGGGTTTTCTCTGATCTGCTCTCGAACTCTCCCAAACATTCGCGTCCGATTTTACCACGCTATAAAGGCACGGAGAACATGTTTTATTTTTTAATTGAAAAACAAAGAATTAAGCAAGATTTGTGATTATTTCTGAGAAAAGTTGGGTTAAACTTTATCTTTCTTTTGATTGGTTCAAAGTTTTGTACCTATAGATTAAAATTGTATTTCTTTGCATGGTTGTATTTTTTGCTGTTGGTACGACTTGCTTATAACTTCTCCAAACTAATTCAGCTTAATACGAAAAAAATATTAATGCAAAATGTTATCAACTTTAGGCGAGGACGCTTGGAGATGGCAAACGCAGAACCCCGAAGGATTTGTCGCAAAAAGCTAGAAAGGCGGCCAAAAGAATCTAGTATAAACTACGAAAATTATTTCCAGCATAATTTGAAATTTTTTATGAACCGCAAAAATTGTCCTAGACCAATTATATTATGTGTCTGTTACAGAATATTTGAGTAAAGGCTAAATACAAAAAATAAACCGCAGTTATCAGTGTTTTGTTTTTCACAAGGCTGCCCGTGCTCGTCCAACCAGCCTGTTTATGCTTGGAAAACTTATTGTTTAGTTCTAATGAATTCCATCCATTTTTAGTGTACAGAGGTTTGGTGGTAAAAGATAACACGATCTTTTCTTTTTCTGCGTGACAGTTAAACTATTCAAGACAATGACATGCGATCTTTTTAAGGGCATTGATTGTATATGGATCCTAAGATCGGTTTTGATAACATCAAGAACTTATTTAGGGGTATCTTCTGTATATTTGGTATTTACACTTTAAGGTAAGTTTAAAAATGACCTGTAGTTGAGATTCGTGTAAAAGAAAACATTTTAGAAGAATAAGTGAAAAAGCACTCGTATTTGATAAAAGAGAATTGATATACCATGTGTACCTAGCACCATGGATCAATGTTATAACCCTTCATCAAATATGGGTGATATTTTTCAATAATTCTGGGAAAAAGGACATGTACAGATGTTTCTTGCTAATAATCTTTAAAAGGTACAGTTATGTACGTAAGCAGGATTTCCAAGGAAATGTTTATATCTATGAAATCTCTCTAACAATAATTTGTGCAAACAATAGACAGGCCAAAACAATAAAAAGGCTTAAAATTTCTTAACAATATTTGCCATAAAAACGCTAAACTTTTGCCTTATAAAACATTTTGAAACTTCACAATAACAATATACACTTAATGACTGCTCATGGGAGAAACATCTGTCTTTTTCCCCCGAGAATCGCAACATTTAGATTCGAGGGAAACAAAACAGATGTTTCCCGAGGGAGTAGTCATTAAATGTATTGTTTAATATAGTATAAACAAAATAAACCACATTTATCACAACAAAATAATTTATTAGAAGAGTGAAAGGGGAGATACAAACGTACAGCAGTCCTTGTGGCGTTTTGAGTGTTTATGGAGTCTTTCTCTACAAGGAGTTCTCCAATTTAATCTTCTGTAAGATGAGCATAACGTTTCTTTTGGCTTTGAATGAAAACAGTCAAAATTGCAAAAACAAACTTTTAGTACGTGCGACCACCAATTTTCCCGCCGCATTTTCCTGCTCTCAAACGTGACATGCGACAGTAATGTTCACCGGTTGGTCAACAATTTTGAAGGTGTTGACTAGCCGGGAAACATTTGATTAGAACTCATCCTTTGTCGAACGATATTAGTCTAAAATATGACTATTCTTTACCTTGGGTCCATATCAACAACACCCATTTGATTATTCTTTATATCTATCTCGGGTGAAGCGACTTTTACTTTTTATTTTTAAAATTTGAGGTTCCCTTGTCTCGCCATCTTGAATGTCACTCTTGATAAATTTAATAACAGTGAACGAGTGGGGGCTTGGTACTGAACTTCATTCAAAATGGCGGCGCGCGGGAAATTCAAACGCTGAAAATACTTTTCCGAGACTACTCTTAGTCTTAGGTGCCTAATAAACGGGGGGGTCGGAATAGACGGGAGGGGATGGGGGCAGAATTTTTAGTTAAATTTGATAAGCGGGGGTTGGGTTAAAATGAACAAGGTGGTTGGAATTTCTACGAAGAGAAGGAGCAAACGTTTCAAATGTTGAGCACAAAGGATCGTTTAAACTGGAAATAACCGCGCTAGCCCAAGTTGGTCAGGTACAGTGTGACAAACTGAGAATGGCCCGAAAAACTTTTCAGTCTGGCAATCATATTGAATTGAACATTTTCGATTTACATTACACTGTGTTAGTCAGTGAAGAACGCAATTTCAGTTTCCAGTGAAAGTTTGGAGGGTATATAAACACTACAGATTTCTGTTCTTTTTACACTTTTGTGGCAGAGTGCTTAGATAATTACTCAGAAATAATAAGCGGGCAAACCTAAAAAACGAGGGGGGGGGGGGGCGGAAAAACCCGAAAAGATGATAAGCGTCCCCCATTTATTAGGCACCTAAGACTAAGAGTAGTAGTTTTACTGGAGCCTGCGCTTATCTCCGGTTTCTGTAGTGTTAGCGGATGAGAATCTGACTCCCCCTGGAAGGGACACTAATCCATCACAAGTCAGCTCCCACGGAAGAATGGAAAGCCGAGTGTGCTTTGACACAAATAGGAATTGAACCTGGAACCAGAATAAAACAAGATGTGTGATTGGTTTGAACAGGTTAGGCTAAACTTTATCTTTGTCTTGATTTTTTCAAGTTTTTGATGAAGGAACAGCGATTAAAATCCTATTGGCTTTCAACACAAAGAAGGTTATGAAAATAGGCGCAAAATTTGAAATTTTATTTCCTAGCTCGAGTTTCTCTTTCGCTCTGTCATAAGTTCTCAAACTACTCGAAACGAGTTCAGCTTTATACGAAACTGAAAGAATTAATGCAAAATGTAATCAATTTTAGATGAGCTCGCTTGTTGATGGCAAACGCAAAAAGCTAGAAAGGGCCAAAAGTACCAAAAAGAAAACTAAATGATCTCTGCATAATTTTTAAAACTAATTTGAACTTTGACAACTATATTATGCATACCTTTTAGAAATATTTTAATAAGTCCAAATACAAAAAATAAACTGCAGTTACCAGTGTTTTTGTTTTTCAAAAGGCTGCTCCTGCTTGTTAAACATTCCCTTGCTTTGCCTGCTCAGTTGGCGGTCTTGTTGTTAGGACAAAAAAATACGAAAACTCGGCTATGATGTTGAACTAGTGCGAGCGAGAGGAGACTGGCGAGAAAAAAAAAAGGTTTGGGGGAGGCAAGAAGTCTTTTAACATCCTTCCCCCACCTTGACATGCAAATTTTGTTCTCTAAACCAGTCTCCTCTCGCACTCGTCCAACACGGCGCCCGAGTTTTACGAATTTTTCGTCCTAACAACAGCCCGCTAGCTATGCAGACTAGTCCTTGCTTGTACATTAAATTAATCCACATTTAGCTTACAGAAATTGTGGGATAAAAGATAAGTCAATCTTTTCTTTTTCTCCGTGACTGTTACCCTGTTCCAAACAATGAGATACTATCTTCTATTTGTTTTAAACTCCTGTTATGGATCCTGAGATCTTAATAACTGACTTCTCTAAAGAAAGCATTGGGTCTTCCATAATTTTGAAATTGGAATGTTTAGGGATTTTTTTTTGTTGCCTTTTGTTACACGTTTTGCACTTGGAGTGTTTCCTTTGTCTGGGAAATCATTTTCACAAGGTTTCGCTCCATACAAACGCATCCAGTCAGATCTTGGTCTGCTGTGCTATCTGGACACAAAATTCCAGGTGAAAAACAAAACTTCAAGACCTTGAAGAACTTATTTAAGTAACAAAACAACTTATGTACACATATTTTATTCTGGGAAACTAAAATTTCCTTTTTTCACTGTGTATTGAAGAACGATGTTTTAATATTCTGGTGCCAAAATCGTTTAGTAGTGAGTATCACAGTGATTACAGATAAAATTTGTTTAATAAAGAGCTAATATCTATCTTTAACTTCTAGACTTATATAATACTAATAATAACAATAATTGTCATTCATTCCTAAATCCAAATATTTGATTTAAATTTGAAAATAACGTTAAAGTCCATCTGGTAGTAATCCACTATCTACATATTAATCCCATCTAACACATGCTGGCCTGGCACACTTTCTTCTTCGCGGCATGTCCATCATGCACTCTTCATGATTAATTTGACTCTTTCAAACCCTCTCGTCTGATGGAATCGTTTTCTTCCTAGATTCGTCGTCCGTACAATCTTCTTGAAATGGACGTTTCTTAGACACCTGTTTTGATTGAATAATTAACAGATCTTAAAACTTAATTGTAAAGATCGTGACGGCTCTTATTGAAGCATCTTAAAGTAGGGTTCATACACTTTTTGTCAAAAACAATTCAAGGATCATTTAAAAAAAATAAACGAGTCTAAAATAAGAACGGAAAACCAAACAGGACCCATGCTGTCTCTTAATCAATTGAAAAGCACGTGTACAAGCATAGACAACAACACCGTTGCGGAATTTGTAATATTATTTTTAAATATTTGCTCCCTTTTTTTGGCAGCAAGAAAATATATTCATAAATAATTACTTTATATTTCATGTGATATTATCCATGAAAATGTTTATTTTCCAGGGTTAATAGTCGTACTCCAGGTTTTCCAGACCTGGCTTCGAATTTTTCACGTCCATTACGATTAGGTTCTTTAAGAACGAGGATAGGAGAAATGACGACGACAGTTGTAAAAAATATTAATCTAGTTTAGTTTTTGCATTTTAGATCAGCGATAAATTTTTAGTTGCGACTTTGTACGAGATTTGCGAACAGTAAAAGGTAAAAAGTTCAGCCTCGAAGGCAAACAAAGATTGTCAACTTTTGTTGTTTGACGTCCACGTTGTCTACAGAACCCCAAAAGTGAGCTTTCCACGGCGTATCACTGAAGACGACGGTGAGCAGGTGGCTCGCTCGCTACATTCCAGCGTGCAACAATTGTATTCAGTAATTAAGACTATTGTTCTTTGTCGTTCGCGTCGTCGTTGCCGTCTTGGCATCTTAAAGTCCCTAATATGTAGTCGAGGGTGGTTAACAGTTAGTGTGGGTCTATCATATATCGAGTACGCAAGCCTAGAAAAAGTTGAAGAACTAACTTGAATTATCAGCAAACATCGCCTTCTTTCGAACATGTTTAGGTTTGACTTGATTTGTAGACAATGCAATGCCATACAATAGGAACATTGCGTTGTAAACATGTTAAGCCGCTGTCAAAGGTTGAAAATTTTAGCTGAAACGTGTGTGTGCAACGGCGCTGCGAAACAAGTTTCAGCTGGCGTTGCACCGTGTAACATGAAAGGTCGAAACTTGTTCAGGAACGTTGAAACTGGTCTCGAATGTTGTTACCAGATTCCCGCAATTTACCTAATTCCATGGCCTTAGCCGTGAGCGTGCGTAAGTTAGAAATATAAACAAGACTTTTTCAAAGACGATGGGCAAAAAATTTCCCCTCGTAACAGAAACAGTATTATAAGGAAGAGACTGGATAAAAAGAAAAAGATTAAAATCAGAGGAGTTTATCACCATTTGGTGACGAAGAAATTTCGATTCCTCGTGCACAATGTCGGCTCTGCAATTGAAAAAAAAAAGACACCCTGATGCGTGTGAGCCAGATGTCAGTGATGAAAGAATAGCAATGTCCTCTATATAGACACAGACACGAACTCTGAAACTTTGCTTTTGATGTTACGGACTAGAAAACAATATGCTAGTTACCATTCTTCCTATCACGCGATCAAAATGAAACCGGAATATTTTTAAAAACTTTAAACCCAAATTACATCATGAAGAAAAATCGTAATAAAAAATTTTTTTTTTTTATCATCGCTGTTTAAAGGATACCGTATATTAACCTAGATCTATTACAGTCTGGCGCGCCCAACCGTGGCTACCCCCATAAGTTTCATACAAGTTTTTGACAGGTTTTTGACAAGTTTGATGGATCGCATGATAAAAAGCCCGCGAATAACAGAAAACGTTATCCTTGGTGGATTGTCTGAGCCTGGTCCTCACTACGACATAAGCATAAACATAAGCAAAAGCATAACGGGCTTATGTCGTAATGAGGACAGCCGCGACATAAGCATAACGTTGTAAGCAGGCGCAAAGCTAATTT
>JANCMA020470053.1:0-10687 GCA_024336925.2 Zoanthus solanderi | reverse complement strand
GATCACCCTCCCTTCATCCCTTCTTTCCTCTTTCCCTCCTTTTCTTCCTTTCTCCCATCCCCCTACTTTTTAGAGCTCCCAAAGTAGGCTATTTGTTAGTTCTGACTTATAGTCTTCCACTCGCAATTAGATACTGTACCTGGTATAGTCCGCCCCTGGTAGGAGACACTAAAGTTACCCCGGACTGGTGGTGTGGTAGCCTGAATCCGTTGGATAGTGACTCTTGATTGAACTCCGGAAAAACCATATGTACTGGTGTCCTCCTGGCTCAATATCGATAAGCCTCTATGTACACCCAATAGAGGTAAGCCGTAACCACAGTTTCCTGGTGTAAGGGATATCGTCCACTCATTTGCTGACAACTGTTCTACGTCAAACGACTCCATGGTAAAACCTCCAGGTGCAGCTGCCCCCCTGCTTTGTGTTACTATGGAAACAAGATAACAAAATCGCTTTTAATTACATGAAAATGCACAGCTTTCTTTTCGAATTTATAAAAAATAAATAATTTATTCAGTTCATGTATAACTAAAAACTTATATGCACAAACCATCTACTTTTTGTCTTCCAATCCACAGGTCATCAACAAAAATGTCTCCATCTTGCTTTGTTTTTTGAAACAATATTCTTTCTATATACAACTGAGATCCTTGTTTTACGAGGTTCGCGAACCAGCTGGGCTTGGTAAGGTGCTGGTAAACGTTGATGCACGTGTGCTGCCACTTCTTGATGTTTTCGTTGCTCAATGGTAAAAGATACTGTGGTGCCCAGCCTGATACACGAGCGTCCTTATTGTTGGTATATGTTACACGAAATGACACTCGGGTTTCAAAAGGGATTAGGTAAGCAAAACAGAACTGCAAAATAAAAAGAACTGGTTGAAAAGATCATCCCTAGAAACACCAACTGATCTATTAGTTGCTGGATGGTCTACGTTTAGTGTAAAATGGACGGAATAAAAAGATAAAAAGCAAACATTTCTTCAATTGAACGTTTCCTATTTGTAAATATAAAAATATTCCTGGTTATCTGCTAATTGAAAATAGAAGCAGCTCGAATAATTTAGTTTACATAATAAGATATCAGTAACATTGAGAATAACAGATGAGCAATAACCGAAAAATAGAAAAGATAGGAAAAGCTTTTCATTATTTCCGTAGACAAAATAAGTAATGAAAATGAAAGTAAAATTTTCCACCAGTTTTCTATCTTGTAAAGGGTAGTATTTTGATGAAAAATGGATGGCATTTTGTCGTGATCGCGTCGCAGTGAGGTCACATTAAGCGACCAAGCGGAGACAGCAAAACAAAACAATGAAAAGGTAGACTACAAAAATGAATCTAGGCGCGCAGGAACCCTGGGTAGATTTTTGCACTCACAAGTGTGAACAAGATCCTTTGCACACCATGCGACTGACGTCAACCAGGTCGAACACAATGGTCGTGTTTTACTTTTCCTTTTCTAACGGTTAACGGTTGGTATTTTGCGGCTTAATTTCTTTGAATCAATAGTCATAAGTTGATTAAATATCTATAAGGGTAAATGAACCGCATAAAATAATTGAATAGTTCAAAACAATAACTGGTTTATTATATGGATAATGGTGTTTTACCGGAAACTAAAACAGTCGTGTTTTCGACTTTTTCACTACTTAAGATAAAAAAAAGTTATGTACCAAATGTCCCGGATGTATGCGCGCATCCTTAAAAAATTTCCCGCCAGTTTCTTGTCGCTTGTTTCTGCAAAAATCATGATAGCGGCGTCTAGGGTTTTCGTAGGCCTACATACAAATATCTCAAAAACAGTTCTAAGTTTCTTTCTGGAAATTCTTATCAAAATTCTTAAATTTGTCCTTAATTTGCTCTAAATGTCTTGAAAATTTTCTAAATTTCTCACGAATATCAATATTTTCTAATGTTTTAAGTGAGATAAAACAGAATAGGCCTTTTGCAGTCGCAAGTGATCACATGGTACAAATAATGCTATTCTGGTGGGCAAAGGAATTTGACAGATTCCAAGAGAAGGCTCAATTAACTAGAATAACGCGATTTTTCTTAGTTCCACATTTCCCGATGGAATCTCTCTCATTCAATTTTCGAAATTTATTTTGATTTTCCAAATTTCTCGAAAACTTCTAAATTTGTGTCTAGGCTTAGGTTTTCGTAGAGGTTTCAGACGACAATTTGGCGAAAAAAACCAAAACTTTAAAAAAACGAGTTCGATTGATTTTCATTTTAAAGTCAATAACATTTGTATGTAATTTTATCCAGCCTTAGAGTTAAGTAAAGTTTTCTGCACGCTCTTGTATATAAGGAACATTGGCATGCTAGCATTAAAATTAAATCAAAATTAAGCTTATGAGTGCTTTTATTTCAGTTTGCCTCAATTTTTCAATATAACAAAAAAAAACATAAACGGACTACGCTACCCTCGTTCGTAAAATATCGTTTTATCTCTCGAAAATAAAATTCATGTCTTCGCGCCATCGTGTAATATCCTCTGAATACAGCGACATCAATCATACTGTATTTATAGGCTATTTTAACATTGATAGAAACGTTTAAATAAGTTCTATTAATTGTTAATCATACTGATTTCTACATTTCTTACCCAATTATAAACATCGCATTTATACTCGGAAGCGCGAATGCCTCCAATGATTTCTGTATAACCAGCATACCAAACGTACGAAGGGTTCTTTAACGATGTTCTTCCGCAATGTGGCCAGACATCTGTTACACGGGTGCCAAATTCTCCTTCCATAACAGGTTCCTCAAATCCCTGATAAAAATATGCTTCCCCTGTTAAAAAAATGTTAAAAATGTGTTTAACTGCTCTTTTTGTATATTGAGACCAAGAAAAGTCTTTAACTCTCGGTGATTCCTAAATAGGATGCTGCGTCGGTGCTTCTGCAGAAAAATTGATAATTTGTACACCGTAGTGAAAACAACTTTAGAACTGACGTTTCGGACTGTAGTCCTTTGTCAGATTGAATCTATGTCTTGGTGATTCATGTAACTTCTTTCTTGAGTTGCATTCGATTGCCTTTTAAGGCAATCGCACGTAACTGATTATTAATTAAAAGAAAGGGAAGGAAATATAACAAAACAAAAAACAAAAAATCAATTACTACGTACTTGTCGTAGGAAGGAAATTGCAGTTCCAAGAGAAGAGGTCAGTTAGCACATCTTTGACTTGTGCTACTGTAAATCCGGGCTTAATAGAATTACTCGAAATGCCTCCATAACTTAAACTCAAGCCGTTTGTCGTTGATCCCCCGGTAACAACTCGTCTGATGGTCTGCACTGATTTTGGACTATATGTTGTTGCATCAACTAATAACTTCACATAGTTTGCATCAGTAAACAGGAACTCCACTCGGAAAAGCGTACAATTTTCTTTAATGGTTGTAGAAACATTAACTCGTCCACGAGTTATTAACTTTGCAACGCTGTTTAACGCTTGCTGGAGCATCGATGCGTTAGTTTCTCTGCTGATTGGAGCTGTTGTCTCGCCATCGTAGCTTAGCAAAAAAAAAAGAGTTTCATTTTCACAAGGAGGTTGCTGGTCACAGTTCCGAAGGCAAATTTCTTGAATTTCGTTGTTTTTTTCATTGGAGTTCCACTCACTCAAATTGAGAACCTGAATGATTAAACACAAACGGCAAATTCATATTGTAAATATATAGATTCATGAAAGCACATTTGAGTTAAGGTATATGGAAAAAATATTTTCCAATTGAGTTCGATTGTCTTTTAACTTTTTATTTTCCTAACCTAAAAATAAAATTACTTTTTATTGAAAACTTTCAAAGCAATACGATTGGCTTTTTATTGTAAAGTTTAAGAAGCAAAAACGTGAACTGCACTACAATAATAATCAAAGGCTCCGATCAGCTAACTCATTCATACATATAACAGAAATTGTAGTGAAAATGTGATCAAAATGCTATTAAGTATTTTCACAATCATGCACAGTAAGTATTTCCATTGCTTTGGCGGGAGACCTGTGGCCCGCCAAAATAGCGAAAAAATACACATTGCGCATGATTGTGAAAAAACATAATTAAGCTTGTCTGCTATTCATTGCAATTTGGCTACATGGTCAGTGATTGCTCACAGTCAACCAATTTGTCACGTCACTTCCGCTACATCTGCTAACGCCATAACACCCGTCTAAGCAGATTTCTGCTAACGTAGTTTTCCCCCTCTCCATAATAACTCATCCATTGCTCCGCAATGAATGATTTTAAAACGTCTTGGAACGTGAATCATATTTCCTGTACATACGTTTTTGTGGCAACTTGTATCAGCAGGGACACGCTAGAACTAGTTTAAAAGAATTTTGCACAAATTCATATAAATCAAAGCAATGGTAAACAAGAAATTAATGCTAAATTAGTAGCAAAAAGGATATAGTAACGTTTCATGACGTCAGAGGGGTCAATGTTGAGGTTTCATTTTAATTTTGGTCCGAATGTTTTCAAACCCGTCTATTTTTTGCAAACCAGTTTATACTTTCCACATTAGTTTTTTTTCAACCCAACTTATTTTTGCAGCGGTTGCTTCCGTGGTCAAGTGGAGATGAAGTAGGACTACAGATCTAAAAGTTAGCAGTTTAATTCTTGGTATGTAAGAAATTAAAAAAGAAGAAAAAAATCCCAAAATGTGTGGAAGTGTAAAGTAAAATTGTAAGAACGGGGGGGGGGGGCATAGAAATGTAGATAGGGGAGGGTCATTAACTGGAGGTAAGTAGAAATTGATGGGTGCATAGGTAGTTGGTGGAAATTGAGGAAAGGGATTTACCAATTTTTCTACTACACCCACAAAGCCTTTTTTCAGACAGCTGATAAAAAACCAATATACAAAAATTAAACCGGTTGGGAAAAATTAACAGGCTTAAAAATATCAAAAACCAAGGAAAAAATGAACCACAACATCAACAGCAGTCTTATAGCTCTCGCTCTGCAAATGTCTTGGAAAGAACAATTCTAGATCTGAACCTTGTACTGCGAGGTGAACCTGGTCAATGAATACAAGCTGAATTTTTGACCTCAGCAAAGAAAGTACTTGATGGCTTAAACAATGCTGGAGGGAGCAATATCGCCCGCGGTGTTTTTGATTAGCTGCAACTTCTAACTTATCTATTGTAACTATATGCAACTTTCTGGGTTTTATTGTTATATGGACGAACAGATTTTTGAACAACGAAGAATCCTTAGTTTTCATGTTAAGAAATTTCTAGAATATAATAAAAAAAATTTATAGATTTTTTTTTTTGAGGGAAAATAAATAGAAAAAAATTAAATATTCGAAATTAGGACTAGGGAAAGAAAAAGTCCATTTTGCTCTGAGAAACAAAGAGTTTAGCAAAGCAACAGATTTGGAAGAGATTCCATCAGAGAGAATTTAGACACTGAAGAAAGAGGGAGTGGACCTTGTTTGGGCAATCTTCGATAAGATCTATTAAACAAGAAATCTTCCCGAGAACATGCTCAAATTTGAACTTTGTGGCCTTGCCAAAAACACCTGGAACTCCCAACTGCAATAGCCATCGCAGAATCAGCCTGATGAGTCATGCACTCAAAGTTCTAGTAAAGATACAGTAGTTATTCAAAGGTAAAGTGTTAACTGATACCAGAACGTCCGAACGGCCAGTACGATTTTATATAAGACAGGGAAACAGAAAGCGCGAATTCAACAAAATCTTTATCTGGTGTTAACAGATTACAAGAAGGATTTCGATATGGTTAAGCAGGACGACCTAATCAACATGTTGCAAAACATCCAAATCTATTCCAAAGATCCGGGACCTCTACGACAACCAGAAAGCAGCAATCTGCCTCACAGATTGAACTCTAACCTACTGCGTCCAGAAAAATCACATAATAATGCGGAATGTTGCTGGATTTTATCAACTTATAGAGCAAAATAATTTTACGGAACACTAAGATGTTCCCGTGAAGGACTTGTTGTGAAAGGAGTTAGAATAAATAATATTCGCTGTGATGCGGTCTTCATCATCACGTCCTACGAAGGTGCAAAGTGCATGCTTTGCAAAGGAGCAGCAGCAGGTGAATGCCAGAGCCTGGGCATCAACTGTAAGAAGACGAAGGTAATTTGTATTTCCAATCAATCACCGGAACCTTCCTTCGTTCTCAAGTTAGGCAACAAACCATGGAGCAAGTCTTATCCTTCAACTCTCACTGCTTATCGAACTTTTTCTCATCAAAACTTTCATCGTGTCATTCTTTTCTGCAGTGAGGAAGCTTGGAACTTTAGCGCAGACCGGCTGAACGTCTTATATAAACAGAGTGAGAAAGTCCTACGACGCGTGAAAAGTTCCTCAACAAGGTCGTATACTGCCAGCTGAAATGTCTCGGACACTAAATCAGGAAAGAAAAACTGAAGGACCAGAGAAGAAATCGAAGGAAATAGAACGAAAGGGAGACAAAGTAAGACTTATTTGCAAAACTTGTCCAAATTCAAAACTACAAGATAACTGTGGGGTGCTCCCGCTCCCACCCATCTTCAAAAAGCCGAGTAATAAAAGAATGCATCAATTGTTAGCAAAAGTAATCTTTCATTACAAACCTGTTTTTCAGTTAGGTATGTTGAAGTTAAAGAGATCCGTTGAGTTTCATCCACCGCACCTCCAACTTTGGCGTTAGAGTATTTTACTTTTTCCATACTAACAGCCACAGACAAGTGATCCCCACCAGCATCTCCAGCATAGTGTAGCGTCTCCATGTAATACATTGTGTCCTTCTTCATAAATATTCGTTTGGACTTCTGCTCTGGGTACTTTGTCCAAGAAGACGTAAGTGAACGACAACTGGCAATCAGAGTCTGACAAAGAAAAATACTTCCATAAATGGTTTATTCCCGTTCAATCTTATTGGTTTTCGCATTGTAATTTACAAAGAACTTCGGAGCTGAACAATAACGCAAACTAATTAAGTTGTGTCAAGTGCACAAATTTAAAATTACAGAAAAGTTACGGAAATGTGATATAAACCACAGCTTTTGTTTAAACTGTTGTTGTCTGGAAAGCGAGTTTGGTGATTAAGCTAGTTTTAAGGCGCAGATTATATATCATATCTGCACTGATCAGTTGTAAGTTATATGGGAATTTACTTATTGTTATCGATTTGAAAAACGAGACTCTAGATTACAATGTGAACAGCAAAGAATAACAGACATGTTCTGAATACAAGCTGATCATTTGTTGAGCTCGTCTAAAGAAACAACAAGTTGTAGATTTAGAGTTTCCTCTCACCCTGCTAAGATAACTTACAATAACAACAAAACAACAACAACATTTTACCTCAGAATAACAAACTTATAGTTATAATAGTCAGACTAGTAAAACGGAAAAAAACAAAAGGTTGTTGGCCTAAACATGCAATGGGACCAAATAACGAAAAAGGAAAAAATTAAAATAAGGTAAGGAAGAATCAATATACACATAATAAATTACAATAATTATAAACACAATATGATGCAATATACTATGTATATCGTAAATACCGAATAAGAACTTTGTAACGTGTTTAGATGTAGCATCCAGAATCGAGTTCACTAAAACTTATTTCGCTAGTTTCTGGAATCAGAATTAATGCAGTGAAAGAAAACTAGAATCTGATTTAAGCAAAAAAAATCTGGAATTCAAGAACACCTTTGTTAACTTTCATGCAATGAAAAAAAGATGAAGTTATAATATAACACCAAAACATGCAGTGAAATGGTATTGTGATTAAAATTTTTAAAAGTAGATAAGTAAAAGGATACAAATTTCAAGCTACTACAAACATAATTTCCTTTGTTTTATACGGCCAACTCAGAAAAACTTAAAATTTGCTACTACATAATAAAATACGAAAATACCAACTTTTGCAGATGGATCACTGGAGGTGCTAAGGTGTAGCTCGCACTTGTCATCGCATCTAATATGAAAGGTGAAGTAATCGTCCCATGGGGCTAGAAAAAAGCCGCTAAGTTTGGAACTGTATCCAGACGTCTTATTAATAATCAATGTGGTGCTTGCATCTGAGATAATCTCGGAGTCGTAATCCACCGCCGAAGAGTCAAGACTTAAAATTTGTGACAAATCTGATTTGGGCGATTCTTTCCAGATCTCACGTAAAAGACCTCGAGAACCTTGCAAAAAAAAAAAAAAAAAAAAAAAATTACAAAATACAAAATAAAATGTCAATCCCAATGATCAGGTAAAGCAGTGAGAAAGATATGTACGTTTAGAGGTGTTCAGACAAAACAAGACATTTTTATTACTTATCTTTTTACGTACTTTGCAAGTTATTTCACAAACGTTGTTTGCAGTAAATTTCCGTATTATTTATACGTATTTTTGACTGATCCGTTAAACCTATTTATTTAAAAATATGGTTTAATAAGTCTTGTACCTTTGTACATAACGGACAAATTTACGAGAGAAAAATTTTAGGTGAGATAATTGAACGTTCTTCAAAAAACTCCGGTATTAAATCAAACACTGTACTAATCACTTACCAGGATACATCGAATGGGTAATAGTCTGGGGTGAGGTTTCACAAACAATTGAACTAGAACTGGAAGATTTCACTTGGCAAGGTAAGCCTGTAGAAAAATAACAATTAATAAACAATATTTTTAGTTTTTTAACTGCATCTTTTCTAGTCTATTTGGTTGGTCAGGTGATCTCGTGCTGTAGAGAAGCAATATTCGAAAATTAAGATGCAATGTTGCTTGAAAATCTTTAAGTCTTAAAAAGGGACCTTGGGTTCAACACCTTTAAGTGTTAAAAAACTACTGAATTGAAGGCTTTTAAGTCTTAAAAGAAGACTGAGCTGAACACTTTATATTAAAGAGGACGGGAGAGAAAAGCAAATTAGAAACGCCAAAGAAGGCCATCTACAAGCTTTTTCTTTTCCTTTTTCCCGTTTCCAAATTTTCTTGGCATGCGAAAACTTGAATTTTTCTTGTTCCAAAAATTTATTTAACAGCAATGTTGTTTGACAAAAACTGAATAGAAACTTGAAGCGTGTTTTGCGCCACTGTACGAAATCTTCTTTTCATTATGTGTAACTGGAAGCCAGGTTAAATTGGACGCTTACTAAATCAACGTTGCTCAAGCCACTGAAATACGGAGTTTTCCTTCACATATAAAGTTTATATGCTGCTGGTAATTATTAACCGAAAGCATATAAATAAAAAAATGAACAATACCTTCTCAGAAACAAATTAATCTCTTAAAACTTTTTCCTTCACTTTTTTTATACCTGCTATGAGAACTTTGTTGCTGCCTGGATTACTGCTGAAACCAGCCCCTGTGATTGTTACAATAGTCCCTCCGACAAGGCTTCCAGAGGACGGCTCAACGCTGAAGATATCTATATAGACAGAAAAAGTTCTGTTACAGAAAAATCACCATTACACTGTGTACTAATGTATGGTCCCGAGGGAATTGATTTTGTTTTCCCGAGATTCCTGAGACAAAGTCAAGGCACTCGAGGGAAAACAAAACTAACTAGTTTCCCGTGGAACCATTCATTAAGTGCTTTGTTATACATTTAGGCTTTCCCTTAAACAATCATATAGCAAAACCAACAAATACGGAACAACTTCGATCAACGCAGGCTTAATCTGAAAACTGGCAGTTTTTTCAGGTCAGCCCCCGTCAATCAAGCTGACTGGATCACGTGCTGAAGATCACGCCATTTTCAATTTAGTCATGCACTGATCAGGTGCTGTTATATTCGGCGCGCGGGTAACAACTGAACAGTTGCATCCCGGTCGGGATACATTTAACTTAGGGGCACGTGACTAAAAATCAACCAATCACAATGCTCGTTTTGTTGAGTGAAAGTCTAGGTATATAACAATAAGTATAATTACATATACAACCACAATCTCAACCATTTTTCATCGGATCATCTTCATTTCTTCCTAAAGGGGCTAAATCACGCAATTTTGGCATCTTTTTAAAATCCCAAATAATTTTTGCCCTAAACTGAATTTCAAAAATGATCTAGGTTCGTTATTTAAGATTATCAAGTGACCTTTCTTTGGCTTCCAGTCATTTGTTGCTACGAATGACAAGGATGGAAACTTTTTCTAACATTCTCCTCACAGTTTATCAGGAACATTCATGTTCATTTTGTGCATAAGTAAAACCACTAAGTAACGATTTTAGCGAAGAAATAACCAAAACAAGAAGATCTTCGTGACATTTCCCTTTAAAGTTCCTATATCGCATTTGCTTTATCTTTTAGATGAAAACTATTGTCATCTAAGAACTCAGAATTCAAATATCCGAACAAAAATTCCGCACCTAAGTATGCTTTTTAATCAAGAAAAGTTTGGAATTTAAATTTTGACCGAGCGGCAGGAAACTGTTACCTGTGACGTAGCGGCAGGGATACGTCCTTTGCTGTCAGTGTTTTACAAGGATAAATATGACAAACAAAGCACTGAATTCAAACTGAATTTCTTTGTTTTTCGCTGTGTTTTAGACCGTAAACAAAAAAAATTATTGATTTGACAGTGTTAACATTCAAAATAGAAAATTAACTAGCGGCAAACTAGTTTGAGCTGCGTCGGTGTTTCTAAAGAAATCTTTTATACATTGGCGAAACTGGACGCCGTTTAGGTGATCGTATTCGCGAACATCTTTATGATGTTCGTAATAA
>JANCMA020469951.1:0-10687 GCA_024336925.2 Zoanthus solanderi | reverse complement strand
TTAAAAGTCAAATTCTCTCAAATTTGTTCAATGAAAAGTATGGGCTCAGGTTGGGAGAATTTAAAAATACAACTGGCTCTGAAAGGGTTAATTAGAAACTTCACAAATGAAATCCATTTTACATTAAAAGTTGGTGGAATACAAAGCACAAATCAGTGGAAATAATATGGAATATAAAATAATCGTGGATTGATTTAACATGGCAATACAAGTACAATGAATGAAAGGAAAAGAAGGAGTGAAAAGAAATGAAAGAGAAACGCACCTCTGTTTTCTAACGCCTTCATTCCTGGCGCTGTTGCAGCTATCTGAGTAGCCATAACACCATAACCAAACTTTTCACATTTACTGACCTGTTAAATACAACGAAAGCACTTACCATACTTTTCAGTTCTAAGAATGCATTTCAGATGTCTCACCAAGGGAGTTTTCAAGTTAAGATGTAAAAATTACGTCATATCTCGTACCACAAAACAACTACAAAACAAGAACATCTCTCTATGTAGGTGAAAGATTGCAACTTGGTATAAAGTTATGCAAGTTATAAAGTGTTCCTCAAGTTAAATGCTCTGAAAAAATTCCGAGTCACTGACAGGAATGGAGTCCCCAAACCCTCTGATTACTCAGCTCCCCATGTGAGTCTCTGTAGCTCAGTGGGCAGAGCATCTGACTGGTAATCAGAGGATTGCAGGTTGGGTTTCCGTCAGTGACTCAGTATTTTTTCTCAGCATTCAACTTGAGGAACACTTTCTTTCTATAAAGAACATCTTTTTTGAGTCTGAAGAAACACAATCCAAATTTATAGTATTTCTTGTATCAACATCTGCAAC
This sequence comes from Zoanthus solanderi, assembly GCA_024336925.2. Classification (NCBI taxonomy): domain Eukaryota; kingdom Metazoa; phylum Cnidaria; class Anthozoa; order Zoantharia; family Zoanthidae; genus Zoanthus; species Zoanthus solanderi. The sequence goes on along the minus strand of JANCMA020469951.1, from coordinate 9,857 downwards.
TCCAGCTCTGGAATTCCCTTAAGAAATAACAGAATGAAAATAAAACAAACGATTAATAATATTCCTACCTGTAATTTCTTAGCGTATCTCTGATACATGAAGGCGACACCTTCGTCCATTTTTCCTGTTTGCTGCAGAAGCTGTAAACCTTTTGGAGTGCCAGCAAAGTTAAGCAGGTTGTCAATAAGTGAGCTTTCCCAAACGTCTCTGTAGGTAAAAAATGAGGAAATGAATAATTAGATAGGAATCCAGAATTTTTCTCAACCTAGCATGTTTTCAAGAATTTGCATTTGTAGACTCAATCCCTCTTATTAACTCATATAATTTAAATGTCCTAATATGTAAAATCCAATCAATCCAATCCAATTTTAATCCGGGTTATCCCCATGAAAGGGGTTGGCCGGATTTACCCCATTCTAATAGCAATCTCTTTAACTCCCACTCTCAATCTTGCTCGATTCAAGGCATCCTCCTTCTCCAACACTCTTGCTCTCCTTCTCCACTTGCGTCTTCCACGTCTTCTTTGGTCGTCCTCGCTTCCTCTTGCCCTTTATTTCAAACTCCAATGCTTTTCTCAATACATGCCCATCATCCTGGCACCTCAACACATGCCCGTACCACCTCACTCCATCCGCCTTTGCCATCTGAACCACTGTTTCCTTCAATCCAAACATTTCCATTAGGTCCTCTGTCCACTTTTTTTTCCATCAGTTTAAAACTGATGGATGTAAAATGATATCTATCATACTTTCCAAGTTTAAAATTTCGGAATATTAACAGAATATTATTTGATATAATAAAAGAAGCTGTGTCACGTGGTAATGTTGAATATGAGATTATTTACAATTTTAACTCCAGTGTATAATCATGGAATGACTATTAAATATCTCAAACACTTTTAGTAGGGATAAAATTAACCTCTGTCACTGAAAATGTGCAACGCCTGGTTCAACTACTGCACTCTATACAAACCATCTGTCCATCTTACTTCCAAACCCAGTGAACCCACTTCCCACAAATACTCAAGACTGAGAAAAAAAACTCGGCCATATTCAAGTAGAAGGAAAACTTATCACAAACAGTGTGCTGCTACTTGCTGAATGGTTCGTTCTATATTACTACTCTAATTAATCCAGATGCATCTCTTACAAGCTGGGGGTGCGTGGAATAGCAGGCTTAGGATTTTCGTACTCAGGCTCCTCCTCTATAGATGGCATCGCATTGGCCTTGGGACAGCAAAACGAAAGCAAAACATTAGGCATTATAATGGCAATTCGAGGAACTTTTCTTTAATACACGTAAGTTTATCGTCGAGATTGTCTCTAAATTGTTATAACAGAATTAAAAAAAAAAGAAACTAAACAGAGTAAAAAATTGTCTGTGCCAAATGTTGTAGTCCTGATCAATCTAAATACCCCTACCAAACCTTTTCATAGGAACAAAAAAAAAGACTTTAGAGAAAGACATACTACTAGTAGATATGAAGAATATTACATAACTGCGCTGGGATAAGAATTTTGTTTTCCAGGGCTGAAATTACTATAAATATATTGTTTACATTGCGCAAGCTAACTTAGGCCGCGACATTCTAACATTTCTTAATTAGAATACGATGACATCATAAAAGTAAGATATAGAAAATATTACATGGTTGCTTTGCTCTCGAAACAGCTGGCCATGGCTGCTGACTCAGCATTATCTATGAAAGATTAACGGGTTAAAACCCGCTAATCGTTTTAGAGACTGCAAATATTTAGTACAAGCACATATCAACTAATTATATACATTTGGTTTTCACTTAATGTAGTGAAGTTTACGTTTTAACTATAGAAACACAGTGCAGATAATGTTAACTCTCATTAACGGTAAATTCAAGAGGAAATGTCAGCTACTAAAATGGGCTTAGTGCCCATTTAAAAGGCTTTGAGTTAGCTACAATGTTTCATCACATTTCCGCAGCGGAGTATATTTGACGAAATTCGAGGTGTTTGGAACTACGATGAAACACTGTCTCGAGTGTTTGGTATATCTTCTCAATCAAAACTAAAACTAAGGAGTAAACGAAGAAATAAAATCGTAAAAATATATGCTAATTAAGATCACATTTCCAAACCATGGTCACGGTTAAATGATTTCTTTTGTTTTAACTTGATGAATTATTAATGAGTTTGAGAACAGTGTCAACACTACAAAGATAATTAATGGCATACATTTTACTCAAATACCTTTTTCCACGCTTCGGCTAAACAGTAATGCAATCCATATGGGTTGAGCACGTTTAGTCCTTCACACGTATTGTACAATTGTCTACACACAAACACAAACCCGCTGGTAACTCCGTGTGAAGGAGAACACACTGGTAGTTTCTCCAAAAGCGCTTTCTTGGCAAACTCCGCAATTGTATGTATAGGAGAAAACCTTAAAAGATCAAAATATCAAAAACTCTCAACCTTCAAAGGAAATAATAGTATATTAATATTTTTTGTTTTTTCAGTACTAACTTCAAGTTCAAAATGTAGAACTCCCTCAAAATCGTTGTTCGCGGTAAATTACAAATGAAATTCAATGCCCGATTCTTATTAATTTTCGGCCCATAATATATATAGAGTTTTTGTTTTTTGCCGCTTGTGCCAGAAGTTTCAAGACAAGTTTTTAATAACTTGGTTCTTGTTTTTTTTTTTGTTTTTTGAATTCATTTTATAAATAAAGATTATTTGTTCGAAAGAGTTCAATTTATTAAAAAGTGGGCTAGAAAAGTTTAAGTTAAGTATAAGCTTCATAAGTATACAACTGTACGCAGAAAATAAATGAAATAAGATATGAATTTAAAGTTGACCAAGCATTAAAAACTCCTGGATCTATAAACTCAGTTTCAGAAGAGACATTAGTGTTAAAAAATCTCAAAATTGCTGGGAGAAGAAATCGTTAAGCCTTTAAACCCTAACCACGTTAGATGTACCCACCCAAAGATCTATTGCTAAATTCTCCCAACTAAATCTCATACTTTTTTGTTTAAGCAGTTTGGGAGAATTTCCCTTTTCATCTTGCACAAAATATTTTACCCAATGAAGTATCTAATTCTCATTACCAAATGTGTTATTTTGTATCAGATATGTAAGGAGAATTAAGATGCTGATAAACTGCTTGAAGTTGAAAGGGTTAATGTCCTTACATTTTTGGAAAACTTCCATTACATCATGGGAAACCATCGAAAATGTTATGTAGTTTTAGTTTTTACTTTTATATATTTTACTGTGGGTTTTATATTCCATTGCTGGAACATTATTCTAAATATCGGGTTCATATCGCAAAAAAAGCTAGCTAAATCCTTTACGAGCCTAGTGGCCCATGGAGCCGGTGCTTATACAAGGTTTCTGTAGTTTTAAGCGAATGAGAGTCTTTGACTCCCCCTGGACGGGACACTAATCCTCCCCAGGTTAGCTCTCAGCAGACGCTGGTACTCATTTACCTACCCCGGAAGGATGAAAAACTGAGCTAGCTTAGGTTAAAAAGAAGGCCACACAAATATTCGAATCTCGACAGAGCCGGAATCGAACTGGGGACCTTGTGGTCGGAAAGCAGGGATCTTACAACTGCGCCAATCACACCCACCTTTTTTTCCAACCACACCCACCCAATATCGCAAACCACTTTAAAAATAAGAACAAAAACTGTTTTTGCAATTCAGCCGGAAACTAGGTTATCCCACAAATACTAACCTTGTTCTCCGCCACCGCTCCTGAGTCTCTCCGTACAACAGCTGCAAGCGGCCAGTTTCTGTCACAGAGAGAGTAGCCAGCACGTCTGCTATCAACAGCAGCGTTGTGTCAATACAGGATGGTTCTGTTCCGTCCAGTCCCTACAGTATACATGCATTATTACTATCAATCAGCAATTATACAGTAAAATAACCAATGATATCACTGCCAATTATTGACTGTGCATTATAGCTAAATGGCGTAATAAAAAGTTGGTTTTAATTAGCCAGTATCAAAAAAAGCATAATACTCTTTGTTTGTCCACCCAAAATTTTGCATAAGCATTGTTTTCATTTTCTCTTGGGACTTACAACAATCCCAAGAGAAACAGGAGAACACATCTTAGAGACAATTACAAAGAACCAAGAGATGGAAAGTTTGACGACTGCACAAGTGAGACTTGAAGAACTTAGCGGCAGAGGACAGTTCTGACAGCGAGAGTGATGCAGTGGAAGATAACTGATGAACAAAATCAAACAAAAAAACTCCAAAGCATAAAGCAGAGACATGTTAGAATAACACTAATAAAACAACGTCTTGAATTTCATTATTACTTATTTATATTATATAGTATCAAATTTCGCGAGTACTTAATTTCGCGATTATCACGAAATTTAATACTCGCTAAATATAGGATATGCAAAATTTAGTGATAATAAGGTACACTTAACAAGGAGCCACTAAAAAGGACCCTTGGGATATCCAAGTCAACAATCATTTCATTCAAAACACCAAGCTTTCAATGGAGCTAAGGACAGTCTTTCCGTCAGGGCTTTTTATCTAGACGAAATATATGTAAATTACAGTGAATTTGGCAACCGTAGTTTTACGTTCTAATGGAATTCTTTATTTTTTTTCGAAACAACTTCGCATAAGACTCAGTTTATCTAACGGCCCGTTCAAACGGATCAAACATGTTGGTCAAATATTATCCAACGCTGATGGGTGGTATTGGACGGTGTTTGATCAGTGTTGGATTGTGTTACATGTTAGAGTGTTCAACGAATCCAAAACTATTCAACAATCTTGGACTTCGGTACCAGGACCCATGATTTTTATTACACGACCAAAAATGTTGGACCATGTTGGATGAGAACCTTGAACAAAATCAAACTTCACCCAACATCGTCCAACACTATCCAACATGTTTGATTGTGCTGTTCAAATGGGTCAAACATGTTGCGTCGAACAATTTTTAATAATGTTTAACCAACACGTTTGATCCGTGTGAACAGACCTTATAGCTGAAACCACAAAAGGAAGTTTGTTTTCATAGGTAAAGAGCTAGTTTTTTTGTTTGTACAAAGTAAACTTTACCAGTGTGTCTTATTATTCATCATTTTTTTCCCCCAAGAATAAAAGTATTGCTTTTTACTCGTGGTACCACGAGTCAACGTTTGGGTTCGATTTCTTTTTCTTTTTTCTTTTTTCTTTTTTCTTAATGTCGCGATTAGCGATTCGGTCCAGTGACTGCCATATTTGGGATTTGTCCCCGGTCCCACGCGTACCACGAGTAAAGGCTTAATGAGCCTCTTGTTGGAACTAGTTTTGTAAATTATGCCACTTTTTAACGGCAATGGTTAGGCGGCTGAAGATACAAAATATTACGTAACTTCTACTTAAACGTTTGAGCTTGGACATTGTGAAGAGCAAACTCAAAACATTTTGATAAAGCATGGTTTTTAGCAACATAACTGAGTTTATTTTGTTTATGCTATATAACAAACACTTAATGACTGCTCCCTTGGGAAACATCCGTTTTGTTTCGAGATTCTTGGGAAGCAAAACAGATGTTTTCCTGAGGGAGCAGTCATTAAGTGTATAATGGTTGGACCTTCGTGTTTCCTCGGATATGGACACTAAACTGTAGACTCAAACTTAAGAACCAAGACACAACTATACAAAAAATAGGATGGTGATCCTTATGGTGTGTAGTCTGTCTGGTCTGCTGACAGCATTCTTGAAAAAACAACAAAATGTATAAAGAAGCTGGTTCATTTGAAAATGAAATATGGCGATAAAAGTTTACGCCGTAGGACACAATTTTTGGAACGTTTAGGGAAGAATATTATGCTTTCCAAGCTCTTTAGCTTTTGAAAATCAAACTGACGGATAGATTAAGCAGGCTAAGAGTTCTTGATATTTGAGCAACAGGTTTTTGCAGAAGCGCATATTTCAACGTTTTCTGAAGTTAAAATAATTTGTAGAAATGCTTGTTTCTTACCAGAAGCCCATCCAACCAGGACTGCACCGGTGACAGCAAAGCGGTAGTAATAGCATCCTGAAAACATTGAAATTATTATTGTGGTAAGTGTATACATAAAAATAATGTCAAAACATTTCCATACCACAACCCCACATTCTCGATAAATTTGAAGAGAGATCTTTTAAACAGCCACGAAACTTTTGATATCTGAAAGCTTGACTTATAAGATTGTCAAAGTAAGCCGGAAAACAGATTATTTTATCGGCTACTCTGAAAAATGCACCGGCTACTCTGAAAAATGCACCGGCTACTCTGAAAAATGCACCGGATACTCTGAAAATGCACCGGCTACTCTGAAAATGCACCGGCTACTCTGAAAATGCGCCGGCTACTCTGAAAATGCACCGGCTACTCTGAAAATGCACCGGCTAATCTGAAAATGCACCGGCTACTCTGAAAATGCACCGGTTACTCTGAAAATGCACCGGCTACTCTGAAAATGCACCGGCTACTCTGAAAATGCACCGGTTACTCTGAAAAATGCACCGGCTACTCTGAAAATGCACCGGCTACTCTGAAAAATGCACCGGCTACTCTGAAAAATGCACCGGCTACTCTGAAAATGGACCAGCTACTCTGAAAATGCACCGGCTACTCTGAAAATGCACCGCCTACTCTGAAAATGCACTGGCTACTCTGAAAATGCACTGGCTACTCTGAAAATGCACCGGCTACTCTGAAAATGCACCGCCTACTCTAAAGCTTGAAGCTCATGCAATTTTATAAAAACGAACGTGAAAGGAAGTAACAAATATCTAAGTTTAAAATGGAAGAAATTTAAGTTGCCATAATTGAGAACATGAGGGATTTTTCACGTCTGATCCGATGAGAATGATCGAGGCAGCGATTGGGGTAAGACGTGTTTTGTGGGCCTCCTCCTACGCATTTGGCAATTCTGGCTACTCGAAATCCTCTTAACAATACTGTGTGGCATACGCTTGGGCAGGATTAAATGCCATTATCAGAAGTACTGACAAATTAACAATATAGTATACATTGCAATACTACAGAAATACAACAGCAAATAGAAAAAAAAAAAAAGCTAACAACACAGGTTTAAATTTGTATGAGAAAATTGTTGATTTAGTGTGGGCTTAATCCATCCTCTGATTTTGAGATTATTCAGACTAGCTCATCTTAGTGTCGCTTAACTATCTATAAAGGAAAAGCATTCCGAGGCGCACATCTCGCAGCATAATGGTGACTGAATAAGGTGTTTCAAAAGTTGTAGTCTGGTATCTGTATGAAGGTGCTCTTGCCCTCTTGTCGATAAATGGTGGAAAGGCTTGCCAAGATAGCTTGCATTAAAACCAGCGCACATAAACTTATGGTTGCCTAGTGTGCCAGCTATGGGACGTGTTCAACGTCGTGTTTGTTTGAAGAATTATAGTACACTTGCTGCTAATTAGACCTTTAATAATTAACAGAAAGTAAGAAAATGACAATTATATAGCTAATATAACATGGGAATATGTTTCATAAGATTTCCTATATTCTACACTGTACTCCAACCAGCATGCTGATAAATGCTCAGAGCTCTTAAAAATACGGAAGTCCAAGACTTTTTTCCAACTATGAAAATAAATTTCAAAATCGGCAAAAATTAGTTATGGTTGGGATTCAAGCCTGAAGGAAGTCTTGTGAGTAGCTCTCCTTGATCAGATTGCCAATTGTTCTGACCTTGCTGTTTCTGGTCATTGTACAAATTTGCTATTTCTACCTCAAAGGTCTCTTAGTCACAATTATTGGATCAGTTGACAAGATCAAAGATCAGAAGTGCCAGTCGCAAGATCCTAGGTTGACCCCCGACCTGGCTCTGCCCTTTTTTTGAATATTTGTTTGAATTCCTTCTCAGCTAAAGTTGATGACCCAGTTTTCCATCCTTACGAGGTCAGTAAAGTAAGTATGATGTTCTAGTGGGAGCTCACCTGAGAGGAATTAGAGTCCAGAAAGTTAAAGGCTCTCAGCTGGTTATCAATAGTAAAGATAGTACAAACGTGCTAGTAGGTTACTTGAAGCCACTATATTGGGCACTATGGCCACGTTAGTAGCGGGCTTTACCCATTTAAACTACCATTAAAAACAGTAAGCCTGATTGCTAGCAACCACAGACAGCTGTTTCGGCCTTTTTATGCCTCATCAGCATGGCATACAGGGTTAAAATTTCATTTTTTTAGTCACAAGATCAATTTATCTTGTGGGGTGTAAAGCTACAAGCTAAATGGCTAAGCCACAAGATTTGTAGACATTTTCCTCGATTAACACGCACTACTTGAAGTTGAACATGTGCGAAGAATGTAACAAGAACGCCTGACAATTAGTGTGAAAAGCTAGTTCCCAATCCCACGCAAAACTGCAACATACAAAATGGCGGTTAACGTCCGGAGGATGAATACCAGCTCGTTTTCTACATTTTTAAAGCGTGTTTACTTGGATATTTTTTTCTTTTTCTAGCAGAAAAAAGATTGCGAGAGATGAGTGTTTTATTTTTGTGTTATGGGCAGGAGGCTAAAAAATGCGAGCAATTTTTTTCCACACCCGATAAATGAGAACTCTACTCGCATTTAGCGAGTTAGCTTGTGGGAATTTCGACCCCTGATTGAGTTACTGTCAGATGTTAGTCACCTTCAATAATTCGTGATAAGTTCCTCTAACAACAAAAAAATAAACACCCACAGTGCAATATTTAGGGAAGAGATTTTGGCCACCAAAAATTATAGAGGAAAAAAAGTATCTATTTTATAGACCAGTTTCCCATTTTTTTGAAAGGAAAAATTTATTGTGACCTCACTTTGATATTTAATACAAGAGTTCATATGAATTTATTTAATAATTTATAAATATATTATTTGTCTGAATATTCATTAATTTTCAAGAAAGAAAATTTCAAAAATTTTTCAGATATTTTTCCCCAGACCACTCTAAACCTTGTCTGTGCCTCAGTTGCTTGTGCAAAGGCAGTTTGCTTCTTTGGCACTCGCTCGGCCAAGTTGGGCTCTCCAAAAAAATTTTCTAGCTAAGTGTACAGCACTGACTCAACAAAATACACAATGATTGTACTGTAATTTATAGCAACAGCGTGCATGCATCTTCCTCTGACAATAACAACTTCTAGGTTTCTACATATCATTATAATAATTAATTACTTATTTACTATGGCATTTTTTAACATAATTTAGCTGGTACCTCTCTCAGTTCCTCTTGACATGATGTCAGTGGTCCTTTGAACCCAATGCTACAAAAATAGTTTAAAGTTGATTAAATTTAAGTTATCTGATTAAAAACTTGATTATGAAATTTTGTTACCAGTATAACCTCAATGTATCTTGTAATTTTCAAATCATTAATCTGATTACGGGACAGACCAATAAAAAAGTGATGGGGATGGGGGGACGGGGATAGGCAAAAAACAAAAAAAAATGGAAGGGAAAATAATGAAAAACAACAATCATGCAGTCTCTGTACTCCCACAAAAATTCTTTCAAGATTTTCCCAAGCTTTGATTGGTCAACTGAATTAAATTTGGACAGAACAAAAAGGGAAAATTGGTGTTCTTTCATAAGATCACAGTCATGATCAATAAGATAATAAAAGTGAGCACACAATAGCCTCTATCAAATTTTAAATGAGGGCAGTTCTTTTTTCCCATAATGGCACCTCATAAATATTATTCAATGAAGCAAGACATTATATTTCAAGGTATATTTCAATACCATGTACATTGCATGAGCATACAAGGTGTATAATCTAAAATATTACAGACCTATCAATCTCTCTCTTTAAATATCTCTCTCTTTAAATAAAATCTATCTCCATGGAGAATATTAATAGCA
>JANCMA020469843.1:0-10688 GCA_024336925.2 Zoanthus solanderi | reverse complement strand
ATAAACAAAATAAATTTTTTTAAATTTTTTAACTGATACCCTTCAAACTTCCCAGGTTCTCAATGTAACTCTTTTGCTTGTTTATATCTTTTTTGTGGGAAGTGTTAATTGTTTACAAATTTCAATAAACGTGTTAGTAACTATGTTACGTTCTGGTCATTTCTGTCTATCACTTAGGATTATCATAATTCAAATTCAACTCAAACCATTCCATTTAAACCACATATTGACCTTCAATTTCTTTATGTCATGTCCTTAAATTAAAAAAAAAATTAAAGAAATTTCATTTGTGTTCAAAAATGATTGTAAAAATGAAAGGCTTTGAAGGAAAAGTTCCTTGAACAAAACTCAATAAATCAAAAGTTTAACAGGTGTGATCAGTCATGTTTTCAGGAACTAAAATAATATTTGCCTAAAAATTCTACAGCTAAGAACAAGGTCGAGTATGAATAAGATCCAGGTAAAAGAGAAGTTTGATTGCAAGATTAAATTAGATGAGTGTTTATCTACAAATTGATTTGCTGAAGTTCTAACAACAAAGGAGAAGAGACCTACTGAATGAATCCAAGAGGCAGGTATCATCATAGACGTTTAAAAAGTGAATGATGATCATGATGATTAGTCACTTATCTAATATTAATTTTATTATTTAGTTCTTTAACTTAAATTCTTTTACAGCCTGTTATGAGTTTGTTTTATAGCTACCTACAGATTGAAATGTGAAAATTACTTATTATAAAGACAAAACAATGAAACTACATTTGTTTTTATAACATATTAAATTGAAAAAGAATTTAGGTGCTTTTTAGTACAAACCTGCATTCGAAAGAGACTGGACTTAAACAAGTTTTCTGTTTCCTTGAATGCAGTAATTTCTTCACTCGTTGGTGGTCGATAAAGACTTTCCTTTTTTATTGCATCATTATTTTCTTGTGGTTCTGCAAGCTGGGAGAAATTACAACATTTTAAATCAACAAAATGATGCCTATAAGTAGTTATAGTTCCTAAATCAACTTAAACATGACAAATATTATATCATTAAAACCACAGATACAGCAAGATCTTTATAAAGTCAACACTTCAGAAAGTACATATCTTGGCAAACTTTATACTCAGAGAAAGCTCCTTCATTGCATGGGATATTTAGCTATTAAATAGTATCACTCAAACCCTGTAATCTGATTGGCTTTCCAATCACAGCTTATAACAAGTCCTCAATTGGTCAAAAATGTCAGAGTTTTAAAATAGTTTTTTGCTTATTTTAAAATGTTAATGATGTTTTTGCTAAATCAAAATATTTTAATTCTAACTCTACAATACAGAAACTGGTCCCTTTGCCACCTACTCTGAATTCTAATCAGAAATTCTGAAACCAGTTTTTTTTTCAAATAATAAAATTAAATAATCCTTACCCAGAGGAAGATGAGTTTATTTGGAAGAAGAAGAAGGTTTTTATCATTAAACATGATTTACTATTAAACTAGCAGAACTGATACCTACATGTACAACCTCACTGACTCCGGTTCAGGGGCTAACAACTTGTCACTTTGGTATAATTATTCATTTTTTTATTCTTAGAGTGATAGCTTTAAGTGAAAATGCACATCCCAAAAACCATATTATTTTAAAAAAAGTTTGCTCAACTGTAATACATATCATGCAAAAAGCCTTTTAGATGTGCCTCTCTGGGACCCCATTCACATATTTTAGTGGGGAGGGTCCCACAGTTTTTTTGGCTTTGAAATTTTGGCTACTGAGATTTTTTTGGGTCTATGGAAGACACCAGGATCTTTTGTGTTACAAAAAAACACAGAAATTTTTTTGAGTATTGTATTTTTTATCACTTCAAATTACAATTATAACATAAGACAGTACAGTTTTTTACTGCTTACAGGTGTGGTATGCAGTTTGACCAAAACCAAAGTTGAAGTTGGGCCAATTAAGGTAATGAAAGTCAGAGATTTACATCCGAAAATTTTTGAAAACATGTGCAGCAGTTTTCATTATTCATTACTTTTGTTAGAGATGTTTTTAGTCATTTCAGAAGGTCCTAGATGTGCCCACGTTTTAAAGATGTGTCCCCTTTCGTGTACCACATACGGATGTATGCTGTGATGCACAAAGCATACCTAAAACTAACATAAGGATCATCATCATCATCAATCCAATTTCGATCCGGCTGGATTTACCCCATTCTAACAGCAATTTCTCCAACACCCACACTCCATCTCGCTCGATTCAACGCATCCTCCTTCTCCAAACCAACACTCTTGCTTTCCTTCTCCACTTGCGTCTTCCATGTTTTCTTTGGTCTCGCTTCTGCTTGCCCTTCACTTCAAATTCCATCGCTTTTCTCAAAACATGTCCTTCATACCTCCTCAACACATGCCCGTATCATCTCACTCCTTTTGCCTTTTCCATCTGAACCACTGTTTCCTTCAATCCCAACATTTCCATTAGGACTCTGTCCTCTTTTTCTCCACCAGGATATTAAAAATAAATTACATAAAAATTATATTATTAGTTGAACCTCAGTATTTGATTCAGCATTGATTGCTTTGATAAGACCTGGCCACACACTTCTGCCATTTTCAAACAAAGAATGTTCATGCAATGCCTGTGCTTGTTAATATCGGTAACTTGCAATACATAAACATGTATTGGTAAATATATAAAGGGGTATTTCCTGCTAATTCAGAAGACACCTGAAGCAAAGGATGTCCCTGGAATGCCTATTTCAGGGGCTTGTTAAGAATCGTTAACTTAATTTATACATCTGTTTCAATAAATATTGCTCTCCCTGATGCATTGTTCTGTAGTCTGACCATGACCGTAATGCATTGTGGCTCCTCAAAATAATCGTTACTCCTTACTAGATTTGTCATTGTTAGAGAGCCAAACACCAACTCAAAATTACATCGCTGCATGCCTTAACTTGCCTTACAATAAAAAAAAAGTTGATATCAGGAAACAAGTCAGAATGCTATATGGTCCATACAACATGGACCATGCATAACAAAGATTTTGAGTAGCCGGAGTAGCCAAAAGATTAGGGGGGGGGAAGGCCCCACAAAACACATTTTAATCACTTGATCTATCATTCTCAGCTTGTTCTTCATCAAATTTTTTAACACAAATTAAATCTAGCAAAGTCCTGGTTCGCTTTCCTTCTTCGCCACCAGTCACCCTGACTTTCTTTTCTCTACATGCATAAATTGCATGATGACGTATTTCATAAGTCTATTAAACATCGTAACAAACTTCAATATAAGATCTGATGTGAAAAATCCCTTTTATTTGCAATTGCAACACACTCAAGTTTCATTCATTTTTCATTATTATTGCCTCGTTTCAAGTTCGTTTTTATGTCTATTAAATGGTACAGTTTTAATTCCTTTAGGCAGCTTTTTTCCAGTGACCTTTTTTTCATGAAAATAATGTTTTATAAAATAATGAAATTTTTAAGTGGTAGCCCCTGGGACATGCGGGCGGTGGACACAAATCTTTGACTTTCATTACCTTGACCTTGGCATGTTTTAGCTTTCCAGAAGAAAAATATTTTTAAATTTGCCAATGCTAAAATCAGTAGAGATTTTTGCACTGTGTGCTTGTGGTCGTTTATAATTCCCACAATTAGGTATTTAAAAAATTTTATTTAATCTGAATATATAAAAAGCAATGATTTCTTTGTTGTTATTATCTTTGTTATCTTGAAACTGCTACCAGTACTTTCTGTTTTTAATGCTCATCATTGATAGGTCAGCCAGAGAAGTGAGAAGTACAGTAGCAGCCAGAGAACACCCTGAGAACAGCCTGAAGTACAGTAGCAGCCAGAGAAGTGAGAAGTAGAGTAGCAGCCAGAGAAGTAGAGTAGCAGCCAGAGAACAGCCTGAAGTACAGTAGCAGCCAGAGAAGTGAGAAGTAGAGTAGCAGCCAGAGAAATAGCGCAGCAGCCAGAGAAGTGAGAAGTAGAATAGCAGCCAGAGAAGTATCTATAGTAACAGCCAGAGAAGTAGAGTAGCAGCCAGATAAGTAGAGTAGCAGCCAGAGAAGTGAGAAGTAGAATAGCAGCCAGATAAGTATCTATAGTAACAGCCAGAGAAGTAGAGTAGCAGCCAGATAAATAGAGTAGCAACCAGAGAAGTAGAGTAGCAACCAGAGAAGTAGAGTAGCAACCAGAGAAGTAGAGTAGCACCTCATATTAATGCTATCAAAGAAAAAACATTATAGTTATAGGTGTCATGTGCAAATAATAAAGACTATATCTACCCACTAACACCCTTAAGACCTTATCTAACTCTCTTTTCTTGTCTTATATTAATTATTATAACATTATTTGGCCATCTACCTATGATTCTGATTTAAAAGCTCTATTTTTACTACAAAAGAACGTGTTTCTCATTATTACCTTCTCTCCTCCTCAGACTCACACAAAACCTCTTTTTCACAAACTTGATATTTTGCCTCTTCACTCTATCTTCAAGTGCCAAGTAGCTTGTTTTGTGTTTTTATCTGTTAATAACTTACTGCCTACTCCTCTATCCTCAATATTTAACTTCAACTTTGAATATCACGACCATTTTACTCACTCTAGTTTTTACTTGCACAAAGTGTTTGCTAAATACCATCTTTCAATGTGCTCTCAAGCTCCTATCTGGAATAGTCTTCCTCTTACTTTTCGCAATTCTCTCAATATTTCAAATTTTAGATGTAATATAACTAATATCAAGAAACACTTTTTGATTAACTAAATAAATTTTACACCATCTTTTCTGAACCGATATTTGTATATCTAAGCCTTGATTCTTGAATTACTCTTTTATTTTATTTATTTATAAACATAAATATATATTGTTAATTAATTAAATAGTTTATTTTTATTGTATTTGAATGTGATTAGCTTATAAATCTATCATTCCTGTTTTCAATTTCAACAATCTTGTGTTATTATTATGTTGACCAAGCCATTTAAGCCTCTGGCTTTGGTTTTTCTTGTGTAAATTTTCTTATTCTGTAGAGGACCAAATAAAGTATTGATTGATTGATTGATTTGGCAGGCAAAGATCTATAATATGTTCTATCACCGAAATCCAGACCAAATATTCTCAGTTCGGCAATTTGTTTATAGTGTTCACTTCTCATTAAAAATAATAAAAAAAAAATTATTTACGCTTGAAGTTACCTTGATTTTCGTTGCTCCAACAGCTTCTGAAGTATCGTTATCTTCTGATTTGCGCTTCATGATTTTACTTTTCCTATTTAAAAGTTCTCTACGAATTGCTCACATTGTCACTCAGTCGGCCATCATCGCGAATTCACGTGTTCGACCGTTCGACCAACACAAGAGCCCTGTGTACAGCCGCTGACCGATATAAGCTTGTTCATAAGTAACCGAGGCTTAGTAGCCTAGTCTGCGTAGCAAGTGCAAGGGGATTGGAAGATTGAAAAGATATTTGGTCGGTGAGAAGGTGCGGAACGGATCAAAACCCTCACAATGCATTCGTCGTATTTTCAAAACGTTCACTTTCTGAACGCGAAATTCTCATTGGTCCACGTGGCCTTAATGCCTTTTTTAGTAGCCTCCTTCGCAGACGTTCTTGATTTCGTCCCGCAATATTCCTCCCTAAGGAACTTCTACTGAAACGAGCGGCGAAATCCTTTCCCAACCTTGACAACTTGCGCAAAAATCGCCTAAATCCAAAGCCAGCTTTGAAACCTTTAGAACTCTGCAAATACAGATTGTACATATGCGTAACTGGTATCGATGTAAAGCCTAAACATCTTAGATTTGCGCTATGCAAAACACCGCAACGAAAATCTCCGCAACGAGAAAGAACGGTTTTTCAAAAACAGTCAAAAAATCGCCGATTCTGGTCATTTTGTCAATGTAGCTACCTTGACAACTAGCGCAAAAATCGCCCAAATCCAAATTAAAGCCAACTTTCAAACCTTTAAAACTCTGCAAATACAGATGATACATATGAGGGTCTCCCAGGGGGGGTCCTTGTTCCCTTGTTCCCTTCCATTTTTTCCCTATGTTCCCATGTTCCCCATAACCCCTGGGAGACCCTCACATATGAGTAATTGGTATCGATGTAAAGCCTAAACAATTCCTAGATTTGGCTTTTCTGGTGTAAATCCTAGATTTGCGCTATGCAAAAAACCGCAACCTTAGCTGGGTCTGGCGAAATTCCCTGAGCTGAGATTAGATGAAAGAAGAGAAAACAATTTTTAAGCCCTTGGCGGGAATCGAACCCCACATCTTCGGTTTACTAGTCTGACGTGTTAACCACTACTAATATAATATACTTTCATGAGATTAGGATGACTCAAGTATGAAACTTGCCTCGTGCCAAATGAGCACCTATTGGCATTATAGTTGATTTCCAGGTATTAAAATATTTATTTGAGTGCGGGTAGTTTGTTCTTTTGAAGTTTTACAAAGTATATATGGCAGTTCTGAACAAAATATGAACATTTTGAGCCTCGATTTGTCGAAAAACCGGCCAGGAAAACTCACGTGAGAAAAGTACTACTCGGCTGCAGTTTTGCTCGCAAAATTGTTCACCTCGGTACCCTAGCGGGTTTTAATTTTGTTGAGGCGCGGTCACTAATATACTGAACAACGGTTGACCTGTGCCTCAGCAACGTCCAATGCGGCTCGCTGGAGGACAGAAATGCAGGAATACTTGAGGAAAAATCGTCCTTTTGAGCAGCTTTTTGCAAACCGATTGATGTGAGATGACAATAGGTTTATAAGGCATTTATTCTTGGACATGCAGACAGACTTTTAAATCGATTTGGTTTGTATTACGGGAATTATAGTCACTAGTGTATAGCGTGGGGAAGATGTCAAATGAAGGTTGCCAGCCTTTTACTTCTTTCACAGGCTGCCCATACTCAAAATTAGTCATATTAAGAATTTCCAATACAAAGTGTTATAAAATTTAGTCAAAATTTTAACAACAAAAATATTGAAAATAAAGTTCAGTTCACCTTGTGTCGCAAAAACTTCCTCTAAAATACCTCCAATCGTGCCCAAAATACACACAAGAGACAAACACAAGGTGAACTCAAGGTAGGTGAACTTTATTTTCAATTTTTTTTGTTAATGAAATTTTGACTTAATTTTATAAGACTTTGTATGGGAAATTTTTAATATGACTCATTTCCAGCTTGGGCGGCCTATGGTATATTTGGTGATGAATGAAAAGGAATCGGTTAATATAAAATGAAAGGTACAAAGCGGGCTTCTTCCAAAACAACCTATATATTTGGCTAAAGTATGAGACTTTCCAAAAGTACTTCAGTTCCAATCGACACACTTTTATACGTAATGTTCTTAAGATAAACTTCGAATTTTTTTTTGCAAAGGTCAGTTGTGTCAATTTGTATCATTTGTACCATTGTCAAATTTTTATATAAAAGTATACTTAAGTTCTGAATAAAAAGCTTTAAAATGAAAAGGTTTAGTTGCGTTTTTTACTTTAGTTTTTGGTTAGCGATCTTGAATTGACCTTCGATAATTTATTTCTCTGCTTAGGAGCCGTCGAAAAATTGATCTGATAACGCTTTTAACGTCAAATTAACGTTAAGGGGGGGAGGGAGAGGGGCGTTCATGGGTGGAATTGACGTTAAGAAAAAAATGAGAAAAAACAAATGAAATATTATGATAAAAAAAAGCAATAACTGATGTTTGAACAAGGAGTGCAAAAGTAGCTGTTACCAAGTAATATATCAAACACTCGAGACAGTGTTTCATCACATTTCCAAACACTGAGAAGAGAGTTGAAAATACTGCGTGCAGCGGAGTATTTTTGACAAAATTCGAGGTGTTTAGAAATGTGATGAAACACTGTCTCGAGTGTTTGATATATCTTCTCAATCGAAACTAAAACTAATGAGTAAACGAAGAAATAAAATGGCATGGTTTTGTGGGATTCTGTCCCAACATTACAGAAGTTTCTATGGATTTTGAACCATGTTTCAAGGTCCATAACTTGGTCTCTATCTTAAAAGCATCACAAAGGCTTGGTCAAATGATCTTTCATGTTGTGGTGTCAATTTATCGATTGGTTAAATTTGAAACTCGCCCCAGTTCCCTGCGCAAATTCCGGAATGGCCAATATTGGCATAGATTTTTAAACTGAAAAATCTCAGTCTTTACTATTTTCAATTTTAAAGTCAGAGGCGACGCCCAGAAATTTTCCCGCCTTTTAAATTAATTTGAAGTTTGTTTTCCCTGTGAAGAACTTTGCAACATTTGTGATCGGTTTTTCTGTTTGATTTTTTAAAATGGAGTTCAACACTTTGCCAAATTTACAGAATACCGGATTGACAATCATTGAAATTGTTTTATGGTTGCGAATAGTTGGAAGGGAAAATATGCAGATTCCTGACTTTTTTTGACACAATATGGCGATCTTTTTCGGTACTTAATCGTGGACGACGACGTGTGAAAACACTTCAAATACTGATTGAGTTCTTCTATTGCTTTATTAAAACATTGAACTTATTTCCCAACGAACTTGCTGATGAATTATATAATAAGGTATTTGCTAAATTCAGTTTTACGATTAAATTTCAGCTTTTGACAAATTTCACTGAATGCTTCGCTACTTGCTCCTTAAAATTATTTTGTTCTCATTAATTTTAAAGGTTATTTTTTCCTTCTTATTCATGTACAGCTTTTTGTGATTTCTATTTTATTCTATTTGAACTTTCACCATTTTAAAGATTCTTATAAATTTGTTTAAATTCTTGCTTCAAGTTTGAATTCAGATGGTACATTAAAAGTTAGTGACTTTCAGTTCGTTTTTTGTTTGCAAATACACCCACGCGTTGGCGACACAATGAACAAGAAATTTGAATCAAATTCAAAATCAAATTTCTTGTAAATGGTGTCGCCAGCGCGTGGGTGTATTTGTAAACAAACTACGAACTGAAAGTCACTAATCTTAATTACTCAGTCTTTGTAGAATAGCTGTGAGCATTCATAAGTTTAGAAGCACTTTATTTATAAGTAACCAAGTAAATATTAGTGATTTAGGTGTAAACAAATATGATTTTTTTCCCCAAATTTATAAATTTCATACTGTATTATCATAAGCAATAAATTCAATTTTTCTCTAACTTGATTGAGTTTTTTAAATGGCTTTGATGTAACAATGAACACGTTGGTTCTTTATTCTATTTTCAGCAGTCTTTACTAAACTCGTTTTATCCTTCCCCAATATTGAAAATTTAAAAACAAATTGGAAAAGAAAAAGTTTATCCGTTGTAGTAGTAGCGAGTAGATTTCTTAAACTTTTAGTTAATAGGTTAAAAGAGATTTAAAACAAGTAAACATTTTCAGTGGAACAGCTGTTGATAGAGATTTTTTTGTTAACTGGCAGACTTACCGTATGTTTGCATTGGCGTAAACTCCAAAACGTCGTTTTAATGAACGAGTTAACTTCACTCTTTTCAATTAATCTTTAATCTCAAGTTGATATTCGGTTGAAATATTGCTAAAGTTGATATTTTGTCTGCCAAATTCTAAACTCTTGTAGCACTACTCATAAACAATGAATAAATATTAGGGTGATATTCATATTTGGTACAAAAAGTTAATATAAATTAGGCTTCGTTATTTTTGATATTCAGTCTGAAGAATATTGCAATAAGGTTTTTTAATAAGAGTCTGAAAAATCAATCGCTTGTTTGGAAGACTATTTTTTAAACCTAAAATATTTGTTAAAGTTGGAAACTTGTTACATTTAAAGGTACACATGGCTGATCTATTTGATGGTGTAGTATTGACATTAGGGTTAAAGATTTTCATTTGTACGAAAGATGAAAAGGATATCTATAGAGACAATAATTCTCAAATTAGGTACTGTTATTGTTTCTTCAAATGGCAGCGTTTATCAGCCGTCTTGTTTTGCGATGGCGGTATATATGTGATTTCAGTCATCAGTAATTAGTTTTTAAAAAAAAGTGTTTAGTTAAAACGAATTAAATATTTTATATTTTATATTTGTTTGGAAGTTATTATTAAACCGTAAAATTTAAAAAGCTTTATATTATAAATGACATCTAATTCAAATAAGTCAGTTGAAAGCCAGTGTAGTAGAACCTTGTACAATCAATGCTTTGCCAACGTTGGATCAGAAGGAATTCGTCATCAGTCAAAAATAATATCAAAGTGAAATATTTTTGTCTACAAGACTTTCAATGACTGAACTTACAATTGTGAATATTAAAAGTTAGGCAGTGCGTACAGCTAGTATTTCGACTGGCCATTAGGGACCGGTCATTATTTCTCGCCTGGGGGGGGAGCGGAGGATTTTTTCCAGTCATGGTAAAATTTTGCAGATCCCCCCTTCAAAAACACAACACTGTAGTGATCCCCCCTCATTGGTAGGGGCAACTTCAGTGATCCCCCCTCCCCTTTCACTTCTCCCCATTTTCTACATCGGCTATTTAAACTTAACAACAGTACCTACAGTTTCAAGTTGACCTTGATGTTAGATCTCCGCAGTTTCTTTGCACAGTAAAAATCAGTACATCATACACCAGCTGTACGAGTGTTTTTTACTTCGTTTAAAATTGTTCTTCTTCACCCTTTATTTTTTTGTTAATTTGTTTGTTTACTTTTTGCTTTTTTTTATTTCTGAGTTTTTCCTTGTTTTCTTTTTTATGGAGCT